>CAUYUJ010003348.1:46607-59107 GCA_963575745.1 Prorocentrum cordatum
AGGATGAGGAGGATGAGGAGGACGAGGAGGAGGAGGAGGAGGAGGAGGAGGAGGAGGAGGAGAGGCCGGGGGATTGTGGAGTCCCTGTGGGTTTCAGGCGATTTTTTTACGATCTTTCACGTTGCTCCTCATCATTATTCTGATATTTCCTCTCTCGCTTTCTCTCTCTCTCTCAATCTCTCCCACTCCCTTTCCCATTCCATTCCCATTCCCATTCCCAATACCATTACCATTACCATTCCCATCCCCATGCCCATTCACATTACCATTACCATTACCTTTACCTTTACCTTTACCTTTACCTTTACCTTTACCTTTACCATTACCATTACCATTACCATTACCATGGCCATTACCATTGCCATTGTCATTGCCATTGCCATTCCCACTGCCATTGCCATTGTCATTACCAGTGCCGTTGCCATTGCCATTATATTGCCATTGCCAGTCGCCACTCCGTTACCATTACCATCACCTTTACCATTACCATTACCATTACCATTTCCATTACCATTAGCCACTACCATTACCATTGTCATTACCATTAGCATTACTACCATTGCCATTGCCATTGCCATTGCCATTGCCATTGCCATTGCCATTGCCATTACCATTGCCATTGCCATTGCCATTACCATTACCATTACCCATTTACCATTACCATACCATTACCATTACCATTACATTACCATTACCATTACCATTACCATTACCATTACCATTACCATTACCATTATCGCTGCCATCACCATTACAATTCCCATTCCCATTACCATTGCCATTACCATTACCGTTACCAGTACCATTTCCATTATCATTATTATTACCATTGCCATTATCATTACCACTATCACTACCATTTCCATCTCCGTTCCCGTTTCAGTTACCACTACAATTCCCATTCCCGTTCCCATTACCATCCCCATTACCATTACCACTACCATTACCATGACCATGACCATTACCATTACCATTGCCATGGCCATTGCTATTGCCATTGCCATTGCCGTTGCCATTGTCATTGCCATTGCCATTACCATTACCATTGCCATCGCCGTTGCCATTGCCATTGCCAGTCCCTACCCCGTTACCATTGCCATAACCATTACCATCACCGTTACCGTCACCATTACAATTCCCCGTACCATTACCATTACCACTGTCATTGCCATTACCATTACCATTACCATTACCATTACCATTACCATTGCCATTTCCATTGCCATTGCCATTGCCATTCGCCACTACCATTACCATTGCCATTCGCCAATACCATTACCATTACCATTGCCATTGCCATTGCCATTCGCCACTACCATGACCATTGCCAGTACCCTTACCATTCCGATTCACATTCCCATTCCCAATACCATTACCATTACCATTACCATTACAACTGCCATTGTCATTACCATTACCATTACAATTACCTTCACCTCTACCTTTACCTTTACCCTTACCCTTACCATTCCCATTTCCGTTACCACTACCACTGCCATTTCCATTCCCGTTCCCATTCCCGTTCCCATTCCCATTCACATTCCCATTCCCGTTCCCATTCCCATTCACCTTACCATTCCCATTCCCATTACCATTACCATTACCATTACCATTACCATTACCATTGCCATTGCCATGGCCATTACCATTGCCTTTCCCATTGCCATTGCCATTGCCATTGCCATTACCATTACCGTTGCCATTGTCATTGTCATTGCCAGTCGCTACCCCGTTACCACTATCATTACCGTTACCATTACCAGTACCATTACCATTACCCTTGTCATTACCATTACCATTCGCATTGCCATTGCCATTGCCATTAGCCACTACCATTACCATTGCCAGTACCATTTCCATTGCCATTGCCATTCCCATTCCCATGACCATTACCATTACCATTACCATTCTCCTTTCCATTACCATTACCATTACCTTTACCTCTACCCTTACCTTTACCCTTACCCTTATCATTCCCATTTCCGTTACCATTACCACTACCATTTCCATTCCCGTTCCCGTTCCCATTCCAATTCACATTCCCATTCCCGTTCCCATTCCCATTACCATTGCCATTACCATTACGCTTACCATTGTCGTTGCCATTGCCATGGCCATTATCATTGTCATTGCCATTGCCATTGTCATTGCCAATCCCATTGCCATTGCCATTACCATTACCGTTGCCATTGTCACTGTCATTGCCATTGCCAATCGCTACCCCGTTACCATTACCATTACCGTTACCATTACCATTTCCAGTACCATTACCATTACTTCTGTCATTACTACTACCATTACCATTACCATTGCCATTGCCATTACCATTCGCCACTGCTATTACCATTGTCAGTACCATTTCCATTCCCATTCCCATTACCATTACCATTACCATTATCGCTGCCAGTACCATTAGAATTCCTATTCTCATTCCCATTCCCATTCCCGGTACCACTACCATTTCCATTACCATTACCATTACCAGTGCCAGTACCATTACCACTACCACTATAATTTCCATTCCCGTTTCCGTTCCCATTCCCACTCCCATTCCCATTACCATTGCCATTACCATTACCATTACCGTTACCATTACCATTACCATTACCATTACCACTACCATTACCATTACCATTACCATTACCATTACCATTACCATTACCATTACCATTACCATTACCATTACCATTACCATTACCGCTGCCATTGCCATTACCATTACCATTACCATTACCTTTACCTCTACCTTTACCTTTATCCTCACCATTACCATTACCATTGCCATGGCCATTACCATTGCCATTGCCATTGCCATTGTCATTGCCATTCCCATTGCCATTGCCATTGCCATTACAATTACCGTCGCCATTGTCATTGTCATTGCCTCGCTACCCCGTTACCACTATCATTACCGTAACCATTACCAGTACCATTACCATTACCACTGTCATTGCCATTGCCATTACCATTACCATTACCATTGCCATTGCCATTGTCATTGCCATTCGAGGATTCCACTAGGAATCATTCAGTGGAGTATTTCAGTAGGAATCCACATGTGGAGGATTTCAGTCGGAATCGTTCAGTGGAGGATTTCGATAGGAACCCTTCTGTCGAGGATTTCACTGCGAATCCTTCTTATTGGGGCGTTCAATAAGAATCCTTCTAGGGGGGAGGGCAGATGTGGCCACGTCGCATTCCTTTTTTCTCCTGGCGCCGCGCCCCCCCCCCCCCCAGAAAAAAAAACATTTTTTTTTTTTGTTTTTTTTTTCCTGGGGGGGGGACTGGAGAAAAAAAAGGCAGAGAGATAGGAGGAGGGGGAGAGGGAGGAGGAGGAGGCGGAGGAGGAGGAGGAGACGGAGGACGACACAGAGCAGAGTTTGCACAGAAACAGTCGCGAACTCAGCGCGAACGCCTCGCGCGCGCGCGCTTTGGAACCACAGGGACTCCACAATCCCCCGTTCTCGAGGAGGAGGAGGAGGAGGAGGAGGAGGAGACGGAGGAGGAGGAGGAGGAGGAGGAGGAGGAGGATGAGGAGGATGAGGAGTATGAGGAGGAGGAGAGGAGGAGGAGGAGGAGGAAGAGGAGGAGGCCGTGGAGGACGTGGATGAGGAGGCGGATGAGGAGGAGGATGGACGATAATGATGATGATGCTGATGATGATGATGATGATGGTGATGATGCTGCTGATGATGATGATGCTGATGATGATGATGCCGATGCTGATTATGATGCTGATGATGATGCTGATGCTGATGATGATGATGATGCTGATGATGATGCTGATGATGATGAGGAGGAGGAGGACGTGGAGGAGGAGGAGGACGAGGAGGAGGGGGGGAGAAGGATGGAGGAGGGAGGGAGGGAGTGAAGGAGGGAGGGAGGGCGGGAGTGATACAACCACACATACATACATATATACATACATATATACACAGGCATACATACATACATCGATACATACATACATACATACATACATACATACTTACTTACTTACATACATTCATACATACCTACGTACATACACGCATGTATGTATGTATGTATGTATGTTTACATACATACATACACACATACATACATACATACATACATACATGTATACATATATACATACATACATGCATACATACATACATACATACACACATACACACATACGCACACACGTACACATGCACACATACATACATGCATCCACGTATACTTGCATACATACTTACACACACTTACATACATGTATACACACATACATACATACATACACACATACATACATGCATACATACATACATACATACATACACACATGCATACACACAACCATACGTACACACATGTTCATGCACACATGTATACATACATACAAACCTACATACGTACGCACAGACACAGACACACACACACATACACACAAACGAACATACATACATACATACATACACGCATACACACATACATACATTCATACATTCATATATACATCCACGCATACACACACATACATGCACCCATCCATACAACCATACATACACATACATACACAACCATGCATACATACATGCATCCATACATACATACATATATACATACATACATCCATCCATGCATGCATCCATACATACATACATACGTACATACATACATGCACACATACATACAGGCATACATACATACATACATGCATGTATACATGCATGCACACATACATACATACGTATATTTATGTATATATCTATATGCGCATAGAGAGGGAGATATCTACATCTATGTAGAGAGAAATATAACGATATAAAGAGATATGGGGGTGATATATATATAGAGAGAGATATAGAGGAAGAGAGGGAGAGAGATAACGAGAGAGAGAGAGAGAGAGAGAGATAGAGAGATAGAGAGAAACTGATACAGGGGGGGAGAGAGAGAGAGAGAGAGAGAGAGAGAGAGAGAGAAACTAACGAGAATAACACAGAGGAGGAGGGAGGGGAGGGAGGGAGCGAGGGGAGGGAGCGGAGGAGGGAGGGAGGAGAGGAATGGGAAGGGGAGAGGAGGGAGGGGAGGGGGCGAGGGAGGGGAGGGGAGGGGAGGGAGCGGAGGAGGGTAGGGAGGGACGGAGGGGAGGGAGGGAGGAGGGGGGGGGGAGGGGGCGAGGGTGGGGAGGGGAGGGGAGGGAGGGAGGGGAGGGACAGGGAGGGAGGGAAGGAGGAGGAGAGGGGAGGGAGGGATGGGAGGGATGGGAGAGAGGGGTGGGAGGGGAGGGAGAGGGAGGGTGAGGGAGGGGGAGGTAGGTAGAGGGAGGGAGAGGGAGGTAGAGGGAGGGAGGGGGAGGGGAGGGGAAGGGAGAGGGAGGGGAGGGATGGGAGGGAGGGGAGGGAGGGGAGGGAGGGGAGAGAGGGGCGTCGGCTTCGACGTCGTCCTTGCCACTTCGAAGGTTTTGTGGGCGTTTCTGGAGGCTCTCATCGCCGTGGCTGGGCAAAGCTCGAACGAAACAGGCCAGGAGGGACCCTGAAAGGAGCCATGGCGGCCATGGTCGGATCTTGACAAGGTGTTCTGGTCGAGGGGGCACGACGGGCGAGCGGCCCTTTTCAGAGAGCGAGGAGGCTTCTCAGGAACCCTCCCGAGAGATCCACAGAAGCTGTCTCAGAAGGCTACCTTTGAGCGCCCCCAAGCGTGTGAGCTCGATTTCTTCCTGTTAGTGGGCATGATGTGCAGTCAACTTGTACGTGCATGTATGAGTATATCGTAAGTACGTCGTGCTTTCTCAAGGCTGCTCTTGCATTCACACGTTTTCGGCCCGTGCTCAGCCACATTTGTTTGTTCCAGATGCCATTGCACTTGCTTCTACATAACGTCTATGAGTCCCGCGCCCTTACCTTGTATCATTACCATGGGTTCGCAGATCGATGAACGCAGTCAGGGGTTGGAATAACGGACACCTTCGGCTCGAAAGAGGTTCGGTGTTTCTTAGATGTCGCTACGGGCGGCACCAACGGGAAATCCAAGCCTGACATGCGGTGAACTCAGGTTTCGTTTCTTTGCGACTCGCCAGATTGCCAGACGTTGGCTCGACGGGTAGGCTGTGCCCCCCACGGTCACGGTTCTGGTGATCCTTCGGGGTGGCTGGTCTTGGGGACGGGGGTAATGCTCTTTCGACCGCATCTTCGCGGCATAGTCGTCGCATATTGTTTTTTTATTCGATGGCCCCGTTGCCAGAAACGGCCCCGATGGTCGCCATGCTTTTTTGATTTTCGCGCTGCCTCCGGGTCAGTGTAGAAGCTCGACCAGAACGCGGCCTCTCATGAGTGGGCCCACGGAGAACGGAAGGCCAATCGGGGGCGTTACCGCCGCCGTTTTTGGAAGCTCTTGTCCAGCCGAAGTTGTTGGAAGTAACCCCGACGCTCGAAAAGCGTCGGAACGCTGCAAGACTCGGACCCCATCGCGGGGTGCTTTCGGGCCAGACTGTCGAGGCGGACCCAGTCGTGGCGACGAGGGCGCCACAGGAGGTGCAAAAGGGGAAGCAACCGCTGTCCAGAGCTTCGAGCCTCGGACCTCGTTCTCGAGCCTCGACCCTCCCCCCTCCTCCTCCTCCTCCTCCTCCTCCTCCTCCCTCCTCCCTCCCTCCGCCTTCCTCCTCCTCCTCCTCCTCCTCCCTCCCTCCCTCCCTCCCTCCCTCCGTCCCTCCCTCGTCCTCCTGCTCCTCCTCCTCAATCCTCCTCCGTCTCCTCCTCCTCCTGCTCCTCCTTCCCTCTCTCCTCCTCCCCTTCCCCCTCTCCTCCCTCCCTCCCTCCCTCCCACCCTCCTCCTCTTCCTCCTCCTCCTCCTCCTCCTCCTTCCTCCTCCTCCGCCTCCGTCTCCTCCTCTGTTCCTCCTCTCCTCGTCCTCGCTGCTTTCGCTCCTCCTCCTCCTCCTCCTCTTTCCTATCTTTTTATGGGCCTCATCCTCCTTCCTCCCCCTCGACCCCCGACCCTCGTCCCTCCTCCTCCCTCCTACTCCTCAACCTGCTATCTTCCTGTCGGCCTCCTCCTCCTCCTCCTTCCTCCTTCTCCTCCTTCCTCCTTCTCCTCCTCCTCCTCCTCCATCTCCTCCTCCTCCTCTTTCTCCATCCTCCTCCTCCTCCTCCTCCTCCTCCGCCTTCTCTTCCTTCTCCTCCTCACCAGAATTGGAGGGAATGCCGCTGTTTGGCCCACGCGTCGACGCATACTTCTTTGCTGTGTGAAGAGGAAAAGCCCCGCAATCTACATCTTAGTACCACCATGCTTTCTCTCGTACAGTTTTCACCCCCCCAGCTCGCGATCCACGGAACGTGCGAAGAGTGTAGTGTGGACGCACATTCGCATTTAACTCCACCTCCGCATTGGCACCACCCTCCATTCTTTGAGCAACCTGTGCGTATGGTTGTTCTGGAAGCCAACCGGCAGTTCGCCTTGGACACCGGGTCCGACTGCGAGGGCAACAGCAGAAGGCGTAACCGCGATGAGGAGCGAATCGCCCACAGGGGCGCAACGACGTCGCTTGACCCATCGCAACCCCACAGGCACCGGCCGCAGCTTCGCGTCGGGCATGACTGCGAGGCTCCATCCTGGGCTAGCGCCGTGCTTCGGTACGTGTGCGATCGTGCTGGCTGTCTTTGTGAATACATCGCACGGTTGCAGCAGTTCAACGACACAAGGCGTGTAGTGTTGACGTCATGAGTTTCACAATGCCACGTTCAGGCTCAAGGCCTTTCTTGTTCCCTGTCGCGCCCAACATCTTGGCGCAGACGCATCACGGCAGCCATGTTTCATTCGCGGCTGATGCCTGCCAATGAGGCGCCCGCGATGGCACCGAGAGGGGCCAAGTGCGCCACCTCCTCCAGAAGTGCCGGCAACGGCGCTCTCGCTGGACGCTCAGCCGTTCGCCGCGAGGTGATTGCGAATTTCGTGCGCAATTTGCGGTATCACGGGCTCCCGTGCCCGAGCAGGTCTCCGTCGCATCTTGTTCAGCGCTAGCGTGATGGATCCCGAGCTTCGTACAGGATGCGCATTCGAAGCGCGGATAATCCACGGTTGGACACATGATCCAAGGCACACGTGTGCGAACATCCCGCTGGGCATCGCGCTCGTGATGTTCACGACGAAGCTCGACAATTTCTGGAGTCTAGAGCCCCCAGCAGCGAGACGAATGCAGGCATTACTAGACGCTGACAAACGTGGGGTCCTGGCCCGGATTCCGTCAGGATCGGTTGGCTGAGCTCGACGGTGCGGCGCTCGGTGCACCATCGTCCAAGCGCCGTTCGCCTGGCCACAAGTGGCTGGCGGAGCTGTCGCCGCGTGCAGTGCGCTCCCTTTCACCTCCGCGTGAGCGAGTGCCGCGCACTCCACCTCGTCGTCACCCTTCACCAGAGTATCAGCCCCAATCGCCGTCTTGTGATGCTGAATACGACGAGGTCAGCCGGGGTCACGGTTCGGCCTGGAGACCGACGTTGCTTCGCCTGTCGATTCCGCGCCCGTTTTGGACAAGGGCGGAGGCCGTAAACAAGGGCGGAGGCCGTGGCGCCCATCGGCTCCCGAAGGCGCGCTGCGGTGATAGCTGGCAAGGGCAAGCGCAATAACAAACATAACAACGAGCTCAGGATGGACGAGCCCGCCGACCTTCTCAACGAGAATACGACATGTAATGGTAATCGTAACAACATTATTAACAATATTCAGAAGAAGACGAACAATAATAGCAATAGGAAGTACACGACTAATATTAATAATACGGCCAATAATAATCAGCATTCCACTAATATGATTAATACAACACATCATGAGACTAGTAGTAAGAGTATTAACCTTACTATGAAATAATACTTGTATTCGTATTACTCAGAAGGAGAAACATAATGCGCAGAAGGAGAAACATAATGCGAATAATAATGCGAATTATATCAACCATAAGAAGAATAGTCATCATATTCGCAGGGCTGGGAAAAACGTCGAGCGGCAGCGCGCCAGCCAGCGGCGACGAAC
The DNA here is from genome assembly GCA_963575745.1 of Prorocentrum cordatum. NCBI lineage: Eukaryota > Dinophyceae > Prorocentrales > Prorocentraceae > Prorocentrum > Prorocentrum cordatum. Next base: position 55,601 of record CAUYUJ010003348.1, read on the forward strand.
CACAGCAGCCGCCCTCGCCCAGGGGCAGTGCTCAGCCAGGCACGCTTGGCGAGGAGGTCGTCTACGGTGGTCGTGATCGGAGCGGCTGCCGCGGATCGTGACCGCGGTGAAGCCTCGAGGCGATAGTGCCGAAGCAGCGCGCACATCTCTTCAGGTCTATCCCCATCCATTACATTTTCTTCCACGTACCACGTCAAGGCACTACACCTCCACGTCGCCACTCCCGTGATCCTGGGGCCATCATCTCGTTGAAGTCTTAGGACAAGCTCTCAGACGTCACGTCTGCGGCCCGAGGTCACCAACACCACATAATGGGCACATAGTAATTCACACACTCGCTACTCACGCGTGTGGGCTCCTCCAGGGCCGTTGTGAAGAGCGCGGGGCAGCTCGCCATTGCGGTGGATGAGCCCGCGCCCCTATGCGCGCTCCTGTCGGGTCAGACAGCAACGGTGTTTCCCTGCCGAATCTACAATGTGGTTTTGGTTGGACAGCTCTTTCTCGTTTCTTCCTTTGGTCTCTCTTTTCCGCCAGAGCTCTTCGATCGCCCGCGCAATCCCGATTCAAACAGGAGGGGCCACCGCTGCTTGGCCCGAGCGTTGACATTTATCGAACAACCCTATGACGAGTAAAAGCCCCGCAATGTACATTTTGTTGCCGCCATGCTGTCTCTCGTACGAGTTTTAACCCCGGCCATTCTAGCTCCTTCTCTTCCTCGTCCCTTCTGTTTGTCACGACTGGGCGAGCGGGGCAAGCGCGCGCGCCAGGTGGTCGAGGCTGCCGGGCCGAAGGGCACGAAGGAGGCCGATGGCCTCAAGGCCGCCGCCACCGTCGTCGTCGCCGCCGCCGTGGCCGTGGCCGTGGCCGTGGCCGTGGCCGCCGCCGCGGCCGTCGCCGCCGCCGCCGCCGCCGCCGTCGTCGTCGCCGTCGTCGTCGTCGTCGTCGTCGTCGTCGTCGTCGTCGTCGTCGTCGTCGTCTTCGTTGTCGTCGTCGTCCCTTCTCATCCTCTTCCTCTACGTCATCCTCCTACGTCCTCTGCGTTCACTTTGCACGTTCCGCCTCCAGCCTTGCAGCTCCGACCAGCAGCACCCCCGACCTATAGCCTCAATTGTATCGTCCGCTTTCCGCACTCCGCCTTCCACCTCCGCCCCCAGTCTCCAGTCTTCGATCTCCAACTCCCAACAGCGACCACCGAACTCCAGCTTCAACTTTGGATTTCGAGCTCGACCCTCCGCACTCTAACTTCCACCTTCCGCCTCCGACTCCCAGTCACCAGCATTCAAACACCAAATCCCACCACAGCACCCGACCTCCAGCTTCGACTCACGATCGCAACCTTCCGCACTACAACGTCCACTTTCCACGTTCCGACTCCCAGTCTCCAGCCTTCGACCTCCAAGCCTCAGCAGAAAACCGGATGTCAAACCGCAATTTGCGACCTCCGCTGTCCACTCCTCGACTTCCACCTTCCAGTCTCTGATTCCCAGTCTCCAGATGTCGACCTCCAACAGTCGACCGACAATCCCGATCAGCTACCAGTATCCACCTGCGACCACACCACGTTGACACCGACGCCGGATCAGGAGCACCTTCCCCATGCGCGCTCCCCTCCATAGCTTCCACATGCCAACTTAGACAGCGTTCCCTGAGGGCTCCGGCTCGCCCGCGCTGGCCTTAAAGCCCGTTTCTTTCTTGCTTGGGGCATGACGGGCGTCATGGCCCCCGCTCGCCCCCCCATGACGTAACGCCCCCCTCCCCCCCCTCCCCAGTGCGCTCCGGGCACTGCCGCCGTGCGTTCTGGGATCCGCGTAGGTTCTCGGCGAGAACCATAGAGGATTATCCTGGACCATCGAGCAACAAAAAACACGCACGAAACCGAAGAATACACGGGAAATGGACGTCCGAGCGACGGCAAGTTCTGAGGAGGCTTATGCGACATCTAGCCTGTGAAAAGGGTTCGGAACTCTTTCGAAGACGCAGACGGTTTCTGAGAAGGCGCGAGGGCTTCCGAGAAGTCCTGCCCATTCTCGCTTCCCCCGTGGGTTTGCCGCCGTGAGAGGGTAGGCGGAGGAGGAGGAGGAGGCGGAGGAGGAGGAGGAGGAGGAGGCAGAGGAGGAGGAGGAGGAGGAGGATGAGGAGGAGGAGGAGGAAAAGATGAGGAGGGAGGGAGGGACGGAGGGAGGAAGGGGGGGAGGGGGAGGGGAGGGGAGGGGAGGGGAGGGAGGGGGGAGAGGCAAGCTACGTGCTTTCGCGTCATATCTGACGTCCTACCCCTCCCTTCCTTCCCTTACCATGGCGTAGATCCCCTCTCTATTCGCACAATCGGATGTCGTAGCATGGCATAGCATTATATGGCATAGCATGTTGTTGATGATACGCGTAACGTGACATAGGATGGCGTGGCGACGCCTCAGAGTGGGTGGGGGGCTTCTGCGGCCCCAAGATTCAGCGAATCGACACCGGATATTGCAATCACTTCCGATGGTTTTTTTTAGGCATTTTTTGAAGATTTTTGGGCCTATTTGGAAGGACCGTCAACCATGCCGTGGCATGGCGCTGGAAATAATGACGCCAGCGCTGTAGCGGGAGCACGATTCGGGACGAGCGGAAGCGTGGAAATGAGGCTAGTGCTGCAGCGAGGGGGGCCAGATACCTTCCGGACGTCATCAAGGGAGAGAGGAGAGTAGTACTCATACTGTGTTTTTGTGGAAAAGGGGGGAGGGGAGGGAGGGAGGGAAGGGAGGGAGGAAGGGACGGAGGGAGGGAGGGAGGGTGGGAGGGAGGGTGGGAGGGCGGGAGACAGGGTGGGAGTGAGGGAGGAAGGGAGGGTGGGAGGAGGAGGGAGGCAGGGAGAGAGGGAGGGAGGGAGAGGGGGGGAGGGAGGGAGGGAGGGATGAGGAAGGGAGGGGGGGAGGGAAGGAAGGAAGGAAGGAAGGAGGAGGATGAGGAGGAAGAGAAAGAAGAGGAGGAGGAGGAAGAGTAGGGGAATGGAGGGAGGCTGGACAGGTCGTTGGCCCCGTGATGCTGATGGCCCCCGCCGGCTCGGACGGGTCCGAGGCCGTCAACAAGGGCGAGGAGAAGATCGACGAGGCTGCCTGGCTCCGCTCCTTTCCTCCTCCTCGCCCCCCTCCTCGCCCCCCTCGTTCTTTCCTTCTTTTCCCCGCCTCCCCCTGCTCTTCCCCGCCTCTTCCTCCTCATGCTCCTCCTCCTTCCCTGCTCCCTCCTCCCCTCCTCGTGCCCCTTCCCTCCTCTCCGTTTCTCCTCCCTCCTCCTTGCCTCTTGCCCTCCTCCTTCTTTCTTTTCCTTTTCCCTCCCGTCCTGCTCCCCTCCCTCCTCGCTCCTCCCTGCCCCCCTCTCCTCTTCCACCCCTCCTCCTTCTCATCCTCCTTCTCTCCTTCTGCTTCCTTTTCCCCTCCTGCCTACCCGTCTCGTCCCTTCCTCCCAGCCCCTCGTCCTCTCCTTCCCCGTCGCCCTCGCTCGGGCAGGAAGGATGATCTCGACGAGGCT
>CAUYUJ010003348.1:61607-78811 GCA_963575745.1 Prorocentrum cordatum
ACTCCACATCCTCCGACCCCTACATAAACTACTGCGCCTCCAGGACTGCATTTCACGAGGCTTGTCCGGATCATGACACGGCGCTCGACATCGTTCCTGTTTTTTTCGCTGCTGTTATCGTACCTCATGGTTCTCTTTTGTGCCCTTTTGGCGGCATCCTGGCCTGTCTGCAGGCCATATCCGGCCGCCTCGAGGCATCTCGGGCCGTCTTGGTGGCCTTGGCTGCTCGACTGGGCTGCCTTAGCAGCTCGGGGACGCGGACGCACGAACTTCCAGTGAGGGATCGTGGCCTCGGGAACGCGGCTCCCATGTTAACAACATGCGAGGGCTCGTGGCTTCGGGGACAGGGGGCGTACATGGGCTAGTCTGGTAGCAGAGGTGTGGGGGGGGTCCGAATGAGAACGCGCTGCACAGAGCAGCACTTGGCATTCTGACACGCCCACGTCGTGCAGGCACGACGGCGGATCTTTCGTATGGCCTGGTTCTCATGTTGAGTCGTTGTTTGACGGCCCCAGGGCTTGTCGAGGGCCCAAAGGGCCGAACATCGTCACACACGTCCCCTTAGTTCCTGAGGGCGCACCCCTCAGATTTTCATCGCGTCTGGGCTTTCAAGTCTTAGGGATAAGGATACGCTTTGGGGTTGTTACAAGAGGGCGAGTTGAGACAGCGGTAGTTGGCCTTCAGGAGCCTCTCTCGTCGCCACGGCTGGACGCAGCTCGGCAAACTTGTGTGTGTGAGTGTGGACCCCATGAGGTATCTTGGAACCGATTTTGAGCTGCCGTTCTCTGAACTCGCTTCGAATCATCGGCGTTGCTGTCGCCGTCATCATCGCTGCCGTCATCGCTACCACCGTCGTCGTCGCCGTCGCCGTCATCCAGAGGACGAACAAAAATACCAATACCGCTGTTCGTCCTGGGGAATTCTCGTTGCGACGGCTGGACTCTCTATGTGGTCAGAACGCACCCCAGGAGAGGTCCAGGGAGTAACGGTATCGGCACCGCTTCTGCCCTCCACTTCGGGCGGTTGGTGCAGTAGGGTTTCGGTCAAAAAATGTGGCCTCGGACGCCATGATTCTACCCATGCCCCCGCACTGGCCCCTCATGGGTAGCGGGGCGCGAGCAAGGGCACGGATGGTTGATGTGATCTCGTGGGAGGCCTGACGGGGTCGTCGTGCAGGTAGTTTTGGGGCCTCTTGGGGGCTCCCTGGGGGCTTCTTGTAGGCCTTTGAGGTTCTCTTGGGGGTCCCTCAGGGCCTCTTGGGGCGTTCTTGGGGCAGGCTGGGGACGTCTTGGGGCCGAAGGCTCGAAACGGTGCCCTCTGGACTCCCTTTTGGAGCCGTCTTGGGGCCCTCGTGGGCTGTCTTGGGGGCTTCGTGGGCCGTCTTTGGACCCTCTCCGACCCCTCTCGGGGGCCCCTTTCGGCCGTCTGGGGCCACTGTCGGTGCTGCCGCCGCCGCGGCAGAATCTGCGAGGGCTGAGGCAGGGGAGGCGCGTTCTGGACTCGGGCTCGAGCTAAACGGTGCTTTGGCAATTTCGTGGACCGTTTCCGTTTTGACTTTGTTTTTTGCAGCAACTGTGGAATCAAGGCAGAGCTAGGGATGACGAAAACAAAACGATGACGGAAAACACTGTTGAACTCGAGCCCTGTATTCTGGACCAGAGACGGGAAAACCTGGGCAGAGCCGGCGGAGCCCAGCTCCAGCTCCGGGACCGGTGCGGTCGACCTTGCGGCGCGCTGGCTCCTCGCTGGAGAGCTGCGCCGCGAAGGGGTCCTCGGGGCCCGCGCGCGGACGTGCCGGCGGCGCGTCTTGTCGGCACTTCGGCCCCCGCCTTCGCCGGCGAGCTGGCGCGGTGAGCGCGCGCGTGCTCTGGGTTTGCCGGGGCGGGGTGCCCACCCGCGTGCGCCAGCGCCTTCTGCCCCACGTAGTGGTTGCCCACGTTGCCCTGGGAGGTCTCGGACGGACGCTGCGCCGCGCGCGTCGCCTGCGGCGTCGCGCGCAGGGCGTCGCACAGCCGCGGCCCCGACACATGGTGCGGCTTGGGCCGAGCTCCACGAGGCCCGCTCTGGAGCCGTCGGCGTGCTCGGAACGCCGCGGCAGCCTGCGCGGCCCCGCGCGCTCCGCGCCCTGGGCCCCCCTCCCGCGACGCCGCTGGCACAGCTCGGCGGTGCGCCGCTGGCAGAGCCTGGCTGCGAGAGAGGGCGCTGGCGAAGAGGCCGCGCGCCGCCCGGAGGCGTGGCGCCGGGAAGCGTGCGTCGTGCGCGGTGCTTGCTGGGGCCAGGCAGCTGCGGCAGCAGTGATCCGGTAGAGGGAAACAGTTACGGCACACTCCCCCTCCACCCAACCTCACCGTTGGCACGCGCGGGGGAGACTGCGGTCGAAGCGCATCTCATCAGACCCACCTCCAACTTTGAACATTGGGGGGAGGGGGAGCTGTTGACAGATGAATGTGGCATGACTGTTCGCTAATTTATTCCGAGGCCTGTCGCAGTGGCGCGGTTGTGATCGCACTGGTCGCGGTGGTTGCAGTGCGATGGGTGGTCGCTGGGGCTGGAGCCAGGAGGGCCCGCTGAGCCGATCCTGCTATCTCACTTCCGATATGACTCGATCGATCTCACCACCGATCTCACTATCGATCTCCCTATCGACCTCACGAAACCGATCTCGCTATTCGATCTCACTGTCGATCGTGCGGTCGATCTTACTATTGACCTTACTCGGCCGATAGCAACATCGATTTTACATTCGATCTCTGACGCGATCTCAGTCGATTCCACAATGGGGCTCACCATCGATCACACTAGCAATCGATCGCACTATCGACCTCGCTATCGATTGCACTATCGATGCAACTTTCGATTTCACTGTCGATCTCACCGATGAAACTGTCGATCTCACTGTCGACCTCACTGTCGACCCATCTGTCGATGGCACTACCGAACTCACACATTTCGGTCGTTATCGATCTCACGATTGATGTCATTATCGATCGGGACACCGCGGGACACCGCGCGACACTACTGGACACCACGGGACACTGCGGGACACCGCTGGAACACCGCTGGACACCACGGGACACCTCGGGACACCACGAGACCATCGGGACACCACGGCGGGATACCGCGGGACACCATCGGGACAACGCGAGGCACCACGGCGGGACACCCCCAGCCACCACCGCGCGTACACCACAGGGCCGAGCTTTTGCATCCGAATCGCCCTAACGACGGCGGGATGATTCATCTCGCGCGCCCACGGCGAGACACCGCGGGGCACCATCGGGACACCGCGAGGCACCACGGCGGGACATCCCCAGCCACCGTGCGGACACCGACGGGACACCGACGGGACACCGATGGGACATCGACGGGACCTCAATTGGACACCGACGTGACACCGATGGCCACCGCCCGCCCACCTGGGGAGGAGATGTGGACAGTTGTCTTGCCCCGCCCTAGCCACAGGGACGCCACGGCGGGACAACCTGGCCACCGCCCGCCCATCGGGGGAGGTTCGGACAATTGTCTTGCCCCGCCTCAGCAACAGCAGGGTCATTCCCCTCGCCCACCCATGCAGTTTCGCCTCGCCCGCCCGCACGCGCGACACGAACCCGAAACCGAACCCGAATTCCTGGTGTGGGGCTCTCCGTTCTACTTCGATCTCACCCCTTGGCCTCCGATTGTTGTGGCCCGTAGCCATTTTGGCCTTATTCATGCTTCCAAAGAGAAGGCAAACATGGGCGCGTGTACCAGCGTGCCCCGAATCAGCCATGTAAATCACGAGCTTTCGGGGGTAACCAAGAAACAGCAGTCTGAATGCGTGCAGGTAAGCAAGAGTCGCAGCATTCACGAGGCTTACAGCTTCAGGGACACGCAGAAGCTCGGCCAGGGTGGCTACGGTGCAGTGTATCGTGCGACCCAGCGCGCCACGGGCACGGAGCGCGCCGTGAAACGCATGAGCAGTCGAACCCCTCATCAGTCGTCCCGTTGCATGCGAGAGGTCTCGATCATGAATGCTGTAGACCATCCCAACATCGTCAAATTAGTCGAGACCTTCCAGGACAGCAGGAACACATACCTCGTGGTGGAACTGTGCAGAGGTGGGGACTTGTTGTCCAGGATGGTTGCGTATGGCGGGTCGTTCTCAGAGCAGAATACGGCGATGGTACTCCAGCAGATCTTTCGAGGCACGCTCTATCTGCACCAGTGTTCGATTGCCCACAGGGACCTGAAGCCGGATAACCTGCTTTTTGCGAATGACGTCCCCGTGCATGGCAATACCGTAAAGATCATCGACTTTGGCCTTGCACGTACGTGCAACGAAGGGCAGATACTCATGACGAAGGTGGGGGGACTGTTTGAGGAGAAGGGGGTGGTGCGAGGATGGGGAAGAGGGAGGAGGGGAACAATGTTAATCATGATATTATCAGTGATGTTATTCGTAATGATCGAGCTTTTAGGACTATTCAGAATCGTAGTGGCACTAATACTCAACCGTAACACTAGCACTACTACTACTACTGCTACTACGACTACTATTACTACGACTACTACTACTGCTACTACTTCTAATTCTTCTACTACTCCTACCACTACCACTACCACTACCACTACCACTACCACTACCACTACCACTACCACTACCACTACCACTACCACTACCACTACCACTACCACTACCACTACTACCACTACCACTACCACTACCACTACCACTACCACTACCATTTCTAGTACTGCTATTACAACACCAACTACTACTACATCTACTACTACCACTACTACATTTACTACTACTGCCAATTTACTATTTCTACCACCTGCTACTACTACCACTGCTACTACTACTATTACTATTACTACTACTACTACTACTACTACTACTCCTACTCCTACTACTACTACTACTACTACTACTACTACTACTACTACTACTACTACTACTACTACAACTACTACGACTGAAGAGTATTCGTATTCATATAAATGACATTTACAATAATCATAAGACGACTAATAGTAGTCATCATCATACTTTCCTTAACGATAAATCCAAGACTGATGCGAATACTTGACGATCACTGCTACGAATATTACTGATAGTCGTACATATACCAATAGTATGTGTAATCACTATTACTATCACTAGTAGTACTACTGCTGATACTATCAGTTATCATACTCGCAATGCTACTAACACTACTTATAATAATCATAATCATCCCACTAACAATGCTAATACTGCCACCACTACTAGTAATAACCCTATTCTTACTACTGCTACTTCCAATGCTAACTATGATAACAATCATACCACTCGTAGTATCATAAATCATAATAATACGAGTGGTGATACTTAAACGGGCAATAGCAACACTACTTGTCGTATTCGTACCATTCATTTGGGTAGTGCTACGAATACTAACGATACTAGTGATATAGCAGTACTGCTAAGGCTAACGCGCTGAGCAATATGAATACTAGTACTAATGTCCTTTCGCATGGCAATATTACCCAATCAGAGCTTGCCTCTGTAGGGGTCCTAGCGGATTCATATGGTTGGGTGAGCTGCGGCGCCGATTTGGTGGCCGGCGGCCGGGTGCCCGGGGGTGCCTGGGGGTGCCCTGGGGTGCCCGGGGGTGCCCGGGGGTGCCCGGGTGGCCGGGTGCCAGGGTGCCCGGGTGCCCGGGTGCCCGTGGGTGCCCGGTGCCCCAGGATTTCGGTGGCCAGGTGCCCGGGTGCCCGTGGGTGCCCGTGGGTGCCCGGGTGCCCGGGTGCTCGGGGGTGCCCGGAGGTGCCCGGGGGTGCCCGGGTACCCTATAGCCATATAGCCCTATAGCCTTAAAGTGCTATAGCCCAATAGCCCACTAGCCCAATAGCCCAATAGCCCATATAGCCCATATAATAGCCTCATAGCCTAATAGCCCTATAGCCCTATAGCCCTATAGCCCTATAGCTCTATATCTTTATGGCCCTATAGCCCTGGACTCCTAGAGCCCGATAGCTCTAGAGCCCTATAGCCCTATAGCCCTATAGCTCTATAGCCCTATGGCTCTATAGCCCTATAGCCCTATTGCCCTACAGCCCTATAGTCCTATAGCCCTTTTAGACCAATAGCCCTATAGCACTATACCTCTATAGCCATATAGCCCATATAGCCCTATAGCCCCATAGCCCTATATCCCTATAGTACTATAGCCCCATAGCCCCAACAACAAAAGTTTTTTTTGTTCTCTGGTATCATGGATACTAGTATTAATGTCCTTTCACATAATAATGGGAATGCTCATAATGATACAAAGCATGCCATTGCTCCGAGGCTGGCTGCGGAGGCAGCTGGGGTGAGTGGGTCGGGGGCAATCTCAGGGTAGGGGGCAAGAGGGAGGGAGGCCTTCATTCTCTTCCGCCCCCTCTGCTTCCAACTCCTCCTGTAGCCTCTCTCCCCGTAGTGGCTCCAGTCCCAAACAGCTCTGTGCCACGAGGTGGGGACGCCGATCTACGTGGCGCCCGAGGTGCTGGCGGGCAGGGGCTACGACAAGCAGTGCGACAACTGGAGCACGGGCATCGTCGCCCACGTGCTCCTGTGTGGCTACCCGCCGTTCCGGTTGGGCGGCGAGACGTGTGCGCACGTGCACCGAGATCCCGGCCAGGCCCTGGCCCAGGCGGGGCCTGGCCAGGCTCGGGGTGCACGTGCGCACTGCTCTCTGCCCTGTCCAGGGGCAGATCCGACGAGAGCATACTGAGAAAGGTGGCGAGGGGGCGCATCGACTTCGTGCCGAAGCACTGGGCGCGCGTGTCCCCGAGCGCCCAGGCGCTCGTCTCGAGGCTGCTGTCCCCCGACCCGTGGAGGAGGCCGACGGCTGCGCTGGCCCTCCGGGACGACTGGCTGCGGCACGGGGCAGAGGCAGACGCGGAGAGGGCCATCCTGGCGGCGCGCACCAGGGAGGTGAGCGGGGGCGAGGAGTGGTTCAGAGGGGCCAACAGCATGTGGTGCGTTCTTGAAATGGCCTCGTCCTCGAGGATCGAGGGAGCTGGCATCTCGTCGTCGGCGGAAGGCGGCGGAAGGCTGGCGGAAGGTGGCGGAAGTAAAAGTTGCCCTCCCAATACATGCGTTTTTTTGGATCCAGGGTTTCCAGAACCCGCCATATTTACCGTAGCACCCCGCAGTTGCGGATAAGAGTGATGGGGCGGCGAGGACGTCGTCAGTCTGCGAGGCTCTGAAGAAGCCCGCCGCAGGCGCCTAACTTTTACAAATTATGCATTGAGCCCGCCGCAGGCGCCGCTTTTTTCGTCAAAGCAATGTGGGTGGATCGCGGGGTGGGTCGCGGGTGGGTCGCGGGCTGGGTCGCGGGTGGGGTCGCGGGTGGGTCGCGTATGTGTCGCGGGTGGGTCGCGGGGTGGGTGGTGGGTCGCGGGGTGGGTCGCGGGGTGGGTCGCGGGTGGGTCACGGGGTGGGTTGCGGGGTGGGTCGCAGGGTGGGTCGCGGGGTGGGTCGCAGGGTGGGTCGCGGGTGCGTCGCGGGCGGGCCACGGGGTGGGTCGCGGGGTGGGTCGCGGGGTGGGTCGCGGGGTGGGTCGCTGGGTGGGTCGCGGGGTGGGTCGCGGGGTGGGTCGCGGGTGGGTCACGGGATGGGTCGCAGGGGGGACGACGATAACAACAACAACCACCACCAACAACACCAACAACAACACCAACACCAACACCAACACGAGCACCAACACCAACAACACCACTACCAACAACAACAACAGCAACAACACTACCACCAAGACCAACAACACCAACAACAACAACACCAACAACACCAACAACAACATCAACACCAACAATAGCAACAATCTTTCTAAGACTGTTCGCTCTTACTCGCCCGTGTGTCAGTCAAAACGAGTTCCTCACACCCTCGATACCCGCCTTTTTTGTCTTCGATCACACCCCCTTTGGGGGGGTTCTTTCTCTTTGCGGGGGGCGGCGGGCTTAGTCAGGCGGGCAAACCTGAACGGGCGGACAATCCTTTGTGGGCGTACATGTGCCCGCCATTGGAATTGGTGTGGGTCCTGCAAAAAAGTGGATGGGGGAGAACGAGGGGGAGTGGGAGGAAGGGAGGGGGAGGGACGAAGGAAGAGGGAAGACGCCAGGAGAGAAGGAGCGCAGAGGGGGGTGGTTGATTAGAGGCAGAGAGAGAGAGAGAGAGAGAGAGAGAGAGAGAAAGAGATATACATATAAGAGAGGTGAATACAGAAAGGGGGAGAGAGAAAGAGAAAGAGAGAGAGAGAGAGAAGGGAGAGATAGAGAGAAAGAGAGAGAGAGAGAGAGAGAGATAGAGGGAGCGAGGAGACAGGAGAGGGGAGGGATAAGGGAGGGGGGGAGGAGGGATAGGGGATAGGGCAGAGAGGCATAAGGATGAGGGAAGAGAGGAGGGAGGGAGAAGGGAGGAGAGGAGGGAGGAGGGAGGAGGGAGAGGGAGGAAGAGCAGGAAGGTAAGAGCGTGAACGCTCGAGGAAGTTCTAGGCGAGCGCCGTTCCTGAAGGAAATCTCGGGCTGGAGCCCACGACGGGCGGGCGATCCCCTGACGGGCGGGTCGGGCGGGTGGGGCATTCAAGCGGGATGCCTGAGTATGGCGCGAGCGCGGTTACCAAGTAATTTGTAACGGCGTCCTTGGCGCAGCGTGTTTCCTGAGCGTCGAAAGCGCGATTCCTGAATATCTTGCATGGAAGTTGCAGGCGAGAGCGCAATTCCTGAATAAATTGTGAAGGGTTCTCTGGCGGGAGCGGGGGTCTTGATTGAATTGTGAGGAAGTCTTGGTTCAATTGCGAGGAAGTCTCCAGCGGGAGCGCCGTTCCTGAGTAAAGTGTGAGGAAGTCTCAGATGGGAGCGGGCGTCCTGACTAAACTGCGAGGAAGTCACCGGTGGGAGCACCGATCCTGGGTAAATTGTAAGGAAGTCTCAGGAGCGGGGTCCTGAGTAAATTTGGAGGAAGTCTCAGGCGGGAACCGTTGTTGTTGTAATCCGAGGGGCCAGGGGCGCAGTTTGAGTACCAGGATTTTCCCAGTCAAAAAAAACGGTGCGAGCGCCGAGGGGCGCATTTGGATGGAGAAAAACAGTATGCACCAGTGAGGGGGGATCAGCAATAATGATTTTTCATAAATGAGAGTTCAACAACACCACCACCAACACCAACAACAACACCAACAACACCACTAACAACAACAACAACAACAATAGCAATCACTTTACCCGAACGCTCAGTGTTCTCACCAGTGCCAGGGTTTTCATGCGACGCCAGCCAATACCCCCACTTTGTGGGGGGGCAGTGCAAGCTCTACCAAATATCCACACGACTCTTCGCCACCACCCACACCCAGCTTCCCGCCCTATGACGTTCGGACACTTCACTTCGTGGCCTGCGGACGACCGTGGCTACTACACTGGCGTGGAGTACACACCCACAGAAGTTGTTAAGCCTACGTTCGTACACCCACAGAAGTTGTTAAGCCTTGTTAACCCACAGAAGTTGTTAAGCCTTCCACAGAACATCTGTTGCATATGATGCATATGGTACATTTGTGTCCCGCATGGTATTATTTGACAGGGATGATGGCCCTGGCAGGTGCGCAACCGTTGTCGCAGAAGTTCGAAAAAGTTGCTCGCAAAAGCCCGTTTGACAGAAATGTTTAAAAAGTGTTGGGTTTCCTACGAATCCGCAAGAGCGCGCGGGATGAGATTTTGACATTTTTTGTTGAAAAACCATTGGTTTTTTGATGTTTTTATGTTAAAATCGTTCCGAACACTAAGCTTTTGGAAGGATTTCGTCTTGCGCGCGCGAATGTCCACTTTACCTTATTTTTTGCAAGGGATTCTTGAAATTTGATTATATTAGAACAAGAAATGTCATTTTATAGTGTTTTTTGCCAGGGAAAGCGGATTACAACAAAACAACCGGATCTGATCACATCGTTTTACCTGAGGCTTCCTCACGAAAATGATGAAAATGTAGCTGCGGCCTAGGCGGCGCAGGGGGGGCGTGCACCAGGGGGCCCAACAATAATTATTCTTTAGAAGTAATAATATTCAATTACTAGCACGTGGGGACACTCCGTTCTCACCAGTGCCAGGGTTTTCATAGGAGGCGGGCAATACCCCCACTTTGTGGGCGGGCCGGTTCAAGCTCTACCAAATTTCCAAACGACTTTCGCCACCACCCACACCCAGCTTCCCGCCCTATGACGTTCGGACACTTCACTTCGTGGCATGCGGACGACCGTGGCTACTATTCAGGGCCCCGCGGCCGACGACGACGGCGTGCGCGCGCAAAGAAAAAACGAATGTGTCCCGCATGGTATTATTTGACAGGGATGATGGCCCTGGCAGGTGCGCAACCGTTGTTGCAGAAGTTCGAAAAAGTTGCTCGCAAAAGCCCGTTTGACAGAAATGTTTAAAAAGTGTTGGGTTTCCTAAATCCGCAAGAGCGCGCGGGATGAAATTTCGCTTTTTTTTTTTTTTTTTTTTTTTTTTTTTTTTGAAAAACCATTGGTTTTTATGTTTTTATGTTAAAATCGCTACGAAAACTAAGGTTTTGGAAGGATTTCGTCTTGCGCGCGCGAATGTCCACTTTACCTTATTTTTTGCAAGGGATTCTTGAAGTTTGGATATGTTAGAACAAGAAATTTCATTTTTTTTGCAAGGGAAAGCGGGCGTCAACAAAACAACCGGATCTGGATGACATCGTTTTACCTGAGGCTTTCTCACGAAAATGATGAAAACGTGGCTGCGGCCTGGGCGCGGCGGGGGGGGCGTGCACCAGGGGGCCCAACAATAATTATTCTTTAGAAGTAATAATATTCAACAACATCAAGACCAACAACAACATCAACAACACTACCAACAACAACAACAACATCATCAACACCAACATCAACTCCACCACCAACAGCAACAACACGAACACCAACGACAACAACAACAGCAACAACAGCAACACCAACAACCAACAGCAACACCAACAACAACAACAAACACAACAACACCACCACCAACAACAACAGCAACAACAGCAATAACAACAGCAACAACAACAGCAACGACAACGCAACAAACATAATCTTCACCACGGATCCCCACTAGAGCCATATACCCAGGGACGTGAATGACGGTTCGGCCCCCTCACTCTGATTTATCTTTTCATATCATTTTCATATTTATATACATGTGTACATTTGTTTATTATTGTATATCTATGTACATGTACTCCGTCAGCTTCCGCCGAACTGCGCTTGAACGCGGGCACTCACTCGTGCACGCAGGGCCGCGGAGAGCGTACATGCTCACAAATGTCTCTTCTCGCCCTGAGTGATGGCCTTCCCAGAGGCCGCCTCAGAAAACCCCCGGTCCCCTCCGAGAGGCGCCTTGCGTCCATGAGGAAGGCCACCCCAACTTAGGTGTTCGATCATGGAGTCCTTGTCGAAAGTAACCGCCCAGCTTCCGTGCAGAAGACCGCTCAAAACTGCCGACGACCACCGGAAATCGCAGAAGACCGCCGAAGACCGCCGACGACCGTCAGAACACCGCCGAGGACCACCCAAGGCGATGGGTAACAAGGGTCTGCGACCATTTGCGAACCGTACTCCTACGGGTCCAATCGACGCTGGGGTATCGGACGTTCCCGCTGGGATCCACTTGGCCGCAGACATTCTTCAAATTCTGACACCCGGCCGGTCTTTCTGAAATCCGACCTGCAAGGGTATTCCAGACGGCATGATAATCGGCCCCCTTTGGATTCGGGGGGCCCCTCGCTCGCCCCACCCCTCCGCGTGCGCGAGCGCGCCGCCCGTCATCCCCTGCGGCCTCGTGGAGAACCTGCGCAGGTTCCGGTCGCGCGACGTGTTCTCGAAGGCGGTGCTCCACGTGGTGGCCGGGCTGCTGGACGACGCCGAGGTCGGGGGGGGGGGGCGGCAGCGCTGCGTGGGGAATGGGCTCATGGGGCAGCGCCGGGGGAACGTTCCGGGCTCGAGGTTGGGAGGTTCTGCGGGCGTCCCTGTCGGTTCTTGGACGCTTCCCCGCCTCGGGATGCCTTCAGCAGACGCGCTTCGCCGAGAGGCGCCTGGAACTGCCCGCATCGTCCCGAACGGCCTCTAGAGGCCCGAGTTGTGACCTTTCATCGGCGTCGCCCCAACATACTTATTCTATACGTGCGTCGCCCCCCCAGGGGCGACGCGCGCACCGAGAAATCTTACAGTACATGCGTCGTGGCGGGCGCTTTCTGGCCGCACCGCTCGCGAAACGACATGCTACAAGGTGGGTATGCTGTATGTTTGGGTCAGACGCGCGCCTCCAAGGAGAACATGTAGTACTAGTATGTCTTTGTGCGCCTTGATGTGAGGCCCCTCCTTCTGCCCTCCTCTCGTTAATTCAAGCTGTGCGCGGCCCGCTTAGCTTCGACCGGAAAAGGTGTGCTCTCGACCCGCGGATCAAAAATAGTACATCTTTGTGCGTCCCACTTCAGGGGCGACGTCGGGAGGGGGAGTGGGCCCAGGGGGGATGCGTCGTTGCCCTCAAGCGCCCACCATCGGGCCCCGCAGCCAGCCCCGCCCCTCGGCGTGCGGATGTGCGGTCGGGGGCCCGCTGCCTCTCTGCCTGTCGGCGCTGCCTCGACGCTTCCAGCTCGACGCTTTTCCGCCCCTGAGCCAGTCCGCCCCTTCTATGGGGGTGGGCCAACGTGCGCCAACACCGTTGTGGAGGACGATCAGTGGAGAGGAAGCATGTCGCCAGATACTTTCCGGATGTCTAGAGCCTGTGTTGAAACTGTTCAAGCAATGTAACAAAAAACATGTTTTAAACATGTCCAGGACATTTTCCCGACATTTTAAATACATTTTTCATTCGATGGTAGCACTGTTAGGGTGTCCGTTGTCGTGGCATCCACAACAATGCCGCCAATCCAGTGCGGTCTGCCCAGAATTTCGAGGAGAATGCCGCCGTGGCGACGAGGGCTCTCCAGGACGAGCAGCGGCATCGGAACCGTGCATGGACAAGGAGTTCGGACCCTGCAGCGCAAGATGTCCCCTGGACCCTCCAAGTCAGTCTTGAGGGTGCGGCAGTGCAGGGGGCTTGAGTGGATTGACCAATTCCTAAAATCATCACCCGTACTGACATTCACACTGATATCGGGGACGGGGGGGCGATCAGAATCCCCCTGTCCATCTACTGTATTCCCTATTCCGCAATCAAGTGGGGGTGGTCTGTCTGATTGGGGGAGGGGGTCGGATTCGGGCTGTCTTGGAGGGCCTGGGGGGCCCGGGCAAACGGCCGCCCTCTCGTGGCTGGTCCGGGGGGCTCCAAGATGGCACGCCCGGGAGGGTTGTGCCCCCCCCCCCCCCCTTCTCCTCCTATCACGAAGCCTGGGGTGCCCTTTCCCCCTCCGACGCCGCTGCCCCTCGCGAGGTCTGCCCCCTCCGCAGCGCCTTCCTGGCGCTGGACGTCGACGGGGACGGGCGGCTCTCCCCCACCGAGCTGCGCGCGGGCCTCGCGCGGAGCGGCCTCGGGGACCTCTCGGAGCGGGAGCTGCGGGAGATCCTGGACGGCGTGGACGTCAACGGCAACGGCACCATCGAGTACACCGAGTTCTTGGCGTCCACGGCTGCCAGCGGCGCAGGAGGAGGAGGAGGAGGAGGAGGAGGAGGAAGAAGAGGAGTACAAACAATACTAGTTAATAGTACCATGAATACTGATAATACTACAGCGAATACTAAGCAACATAATACTACTAAGAATAAGAAGGACATTCATAATCAGATTAAGAGGACATATACAACTACGAATGCTAACACTAAGACACATACGCAGCATGATACGACTAGTAATAAGACGAGTACTAATATTAATACTAAAACTAAACAGAACAGCACTAATACTCATAAGAATGCGAGCACTAATACTCATAAGAATGCGACTAATCATATCAAGAATAATAGTAAGCATGCTAAGGCGAATATCAATACTAGTACTAATGATACTACGAAGAAGAAAAAGCATACTCATAAAACTAAGAAGAATACTAAGAAGAAGAGGAGGAGGAGGAGGAGGTGGGGGCGCCGGGGGGGCGGCCTTCTGAGAGGGCGGAAGGGGGGGGCACCTCAGAGGGCCCGAGGATCCTGGGAGCGGGGGCCCGGGAGGCTTCCGAGAGGAAGCCCCCCCCCTGCCTTCGATCTGCACGCAGGAAGTGGGTACTGAAAGAATGGGTACAATGCCCAACAGCGGATCCTGTTCATTTTGAACAGGGCTCGCTGTCCACGCCGCCGCGGCCTGTGTCCATTCGAGACAGGAGGCCGCCTGCCCAACAGCGGCCGCTGTTGGTTTAGGACAACATTTGCTGTTGGGCATTGTACCCATTTTTTCGGTACCCATTTCGGGCGTCCAAATTGTTGTCGCTTCGCGAATCCCCACCAGCCCATCCAGAAACGATGCCCAGAGGAATTGCCTCGATCAGAGAAGTGGGCAGCACACAGAGGAAGCCATTATGAGACATCTTGGGATATCTTAAGCCATCTTGGAGGTCATTTTGGGCTCTCCCAGACGCTCTTGGAGTCATCTTAATCCGTGCCCCCCCCCAAGAGGCCTCCATGTGGCTAAAACCTGTGTAGAATCAATGATTAGGCATTCTCGCCGAGGCCTCTTGGAGCATCGTGGGTGCATCTGGGGGGGCTCTTGGGGCCTCTTGGGGGTCTCTTGGGGGCCTCCGGGGGGCCTCTTGGGGGCCTCTTGGGGCCATTTTGGGGCCATCTTGGGACCTCTTGGGGCTTCCTGGGCGCTTCTTGGGGCCATCTTGGAGGAGATCGATCAAACAAGAGGGGGGGTGTAATTAGCGTCCCCCCTCGGAAGCCCCTAAAATCGCCTCTTGGACCCCTCTTGGAACGCTCTTGGAGTGCTCTTGGGCGCTCTTGGGGCCGTCTTGGGGCTCTTTTGGGGCTCTATTGGGGCCCTCTTGGGCCATCTTGGAGCCATCTCCAGGCCTCGGATGGCCATCGGAAGCGAAAAGGCGAGAAAGCAAAAATCATTGATTTTCCTTAGGTTTTGGGACGATTTTGGCCTCTTCGGGGCCTCCTTGGGGAGCTGTTTGGCCACTTGGAGTTATCTTGGGGCCGTCTTTGGGCTTCTTGGAACCATCTTAGGAGCCATCTCGAGCGATCTTGCGCTATCTTGAGCCATCTTGGAGCTCATCTTGGGTTCTCTGAGGCGCTCTTGGAGCCGTCTTGGGCCATCTGGGACGCTCTAACTACCCGCGGCCCCCCCCGTCCAGGTCCTGGGGAGGGGGTAGGGGGAGGGGTAAACCCCTCCCCAAGGGGGAAGAGGGAGGGGTGGAAGAGGATCTGCTCTAGACCACCTACGCCCAGAGGGCTGGTGGGATTCGAGGCCCCGCCGCCCTCTCGGCGGCCCGCCCCCCCGCCCTCCTCTCGCGCCTCCCCGCTCGCGGGGCGCCGCCGAGGTTGACATGAGCAAGTGCTGGGAGGAGGGCATGTGCCAGCACGTCTTCGACGTCTTCGACTGGGACGGCGACGGGCGCATCTCCCGGCAGGACCTCATCTCCGTCGTGCAGAACCGTCGCCTGTCCGAGGCCATGGGCGTCGAGAGTCAGGCCATTGTCGACGCACTCGACAGCAGCGGCGACGTGAATCTCAACCTCACCGAGTTTAAGAGGATGGTGTCTAGATGACCACACAGTTCTCGCGAACTGCCAATATTGAAAACGGCGCCGTGAACGTATTTGCTGCATGGGCCTGCAGCTCAGCAGCAGTGAGCACAGGTGTCGACCAAAACGCGGTTTAAGACCACCTCGTGGGCAGTTTGAGTTTGCTTCCGTTTCCACTCTATTCTCCTGCTGTGGGTTACAGGGAGCCGATCGCGATTCCAGAGGTGCACAAGAGTTATTTTTTGTTGTAATTTCATTTTCTGCTGAAGTTTCGAACAAAAACACGCAACATGCTGTTTCGGTCGACCCCAGCACGTTCACGCATCCTGATGGCCGTTTCAGGATGGACCTCAAGTGAATCTATGAAGGACTGCATGCTGTTATTCTACAGGTGTATGAGTTTCTCCCTATCTGGTGTTCTTCACAGAAGTAGTGGAATTACGATTGACATCCCCGGATAATCATTGACTGCGGTTTATTGTTCCGGAATGATAATGGAGGCGGGGTGGGGGGCTGCTTTTCAAAGTGCGTTTTGTAATATTCAACCCTGGCTAATCATTCCGACATCTTGAATTTCGATTCATTTCTGCGGAATGGTAAGAATTGAGCCAGGGAGGGAGGGTCACCGATCGATCCGCCATGCAATAATCAATTGGGGTCTTCATCTCAACAAGATCATTCGAGGTCCATCGTCCCGTGACATTGCTTTTTCTATGTTCCCTCGAAAGTGTAATCTTATTTTGGACAGGCCTTACGGCTGGTGCCGCCCACCCTGAACCACGACGACGACGACGAAGATGACGACGACGACGACGACGACGACGACGACGACGACGACGACGACGACGACGACGACGACGACGACGACGGCGACGGCGACGGCGACGGCGACGGCGACGGCGACGGCGACGGCGACTACGACGAGCGATTTCGGGGACCTCTTCGGGGTAGTTTTGGGGCCTCGTGGGACGCTCTTTGGGGCCTCTTGGGAGCCTCGTGGGGCCTCCTCGGGGTCTCTTTGGGGTCTCTTCGGGTCTGTTGGGGGGCTTCTTGGAAGCCTCTGGGGGCCTCCTGGGAACCTCTCAGGCTGAGGGCTCGAAATGTCCGTTCGGTTCCCCCGTCTGAGTTCCCTCTTGAAGCCGTCTTGGGGGCCATTTGGGCTGTATTGGAGGCCTCTTGGGCGATCTTGGGGCCTCTTGGTTCGTTTGGGGGCCCTCTTGGAGGCCTCTTGGGCGATCTTGCCTCTTGGGCTGTCGTGGAGCGTCCAGAAGCCGACATGGCGAGAACGCCAAAACCTTTCAAAAACTGAAGGGATTTTTGCCCCTTGGGTCCCTCTCGGGAGTGCTCTTGGCCTCTTGGGGCGTTTTGAAAACCTCTTGAGCCGTCTAGAGGCTACTTTGGCGTCTTGGACCGATAGCTCGGCGATTCGGGGCCCTCGGGCATCTTGGGGCACTCTTGCTACGTCGTGGGGCTTTTCCGGGTGGGGACCCCCCCCCCCGGGACCGCCCCCCTGGCGGGGAAGGGA
>CAUYUJ010003348.1:78911-106411 GCA_963575745.1 Prorocentrum cordatum
GCCGCCCGCCCCTGGCCTTTCCCCTCCCAGGGCCGGGCCGCAGCGGGGGCCTACTGGTTGCCGGGCGGCGCCCGCCCGCGCCGCCCGCGGCGGTCGTCGCGGTCGGTCGTCGACGTCGTCGGGGTGGTGGCGTGGGAGGGGGGGAGAGGAGAGAGAGGGAGGGAGAGGAGGGGAAGGAGGAGGAGGGAAAGGGGGGGGGGGAGGTTGGAGGGGGAGGGGGGTGAGGGGAGGGGAGAAGGGTGAAGAGAGGGGGCGAGGAGGGGGGGGGGGAAGGGGGAGGGGGGGGGGGGGGGAGAGGAGATTGTCTTTTCCTGGGTGCCATGGCCACGACATGCGCACGACATGCGCGTTGAGGGCGCTCTCGGGGCCCTCTGGGGGCACTCGGGGACGTCCTGGGGAGGGCCCGCAGTGTCCGAGGCAGGCCCAGGGGGGCTCCAGAAGAGCTCCAAGAAGGACGGAAGAGCGCATGTCGTGCGCATGTCGTCCATGTCTTGGGACCCGTGGCCACGACGTGCGCGCGATATGCGCTTTGACAGCCCTCTGAGGGCCCTCCGGAAGCAGTTCTGGGCCTCCCAGGGCGGTCTCGCAAGGCCCCGAGAGGTCCCGGGCGAATCGGGGCGACGACGACGATGATGAAGACGGCGGCGGCGGCGTCGGTGACAGCAAAGACGATTGCCATGACAGTGGCGAGGGAGGATGGCGACGACTGCGACGACGACGACCGCGACTGCGACGACGACGACGACAGACGACTGCGGACAACGCCGACCAGCGATGACGGACGACGACGGACGACACAGGGCGACAATGATGGTGATGAGTTGGGTGTGGGACGCCGTAGATATCGTTGTGAGTCCGGCGCTATTTTGGCTCGCGCGCGCGGAGAGTCCTACGGGCCGCGTCGTGTATCTTAACGGGCCGGTCGCAGCGGCGCCGAGCGCGGTGATCGCGACGCCGCAAACCAGTTTACTACGATGAAGCGGCGCCGGGGCTTCCATGATCAGAGCTTCTCTGTTGGGGGCGATTGGCCTCGAACGCGTGCGTGAAGGTGAGCGCCTCGCTGGGGATCTTCGTTCCCAGTTTCCTTCGCTGCAAGACTGCGCAGTGGGGGCCGCCGCAGGCGACGGATTGTGTTTCGTTCGCGCGGCTTTGCAGACACTGGGGCTGGATGCCCCGGATTTGGCGCGGGGCGTCGCGGCTGTAGTTCTGCATTTTATGGCGCGCGCCAGAGACGGACGGACATCGCACCTGCAAGATGGATTGGCTAATGAGAGAATGGAAGCCTTGCGGGAGTTTGGGTTAGTGCGTGTGCTTGCTCGTCGGAACTTGGCGCCCGCAGAAGAAGCTTCATATGCGTACATTCTAGATAGGTGCTGCGGCATCGTGACTCGTGATTTTGGGTATGTGCGTCGGTATTTTGATCATTTGTTCATTCAATCTTTTTTGGATTGGTGCGGTGGCCATGCCATGTTATTGAACGCGAACCGCGCAGTGACGAATATGGAAGGGGGGGCAGAGAATTCTGAACCGTGTTACGTATTCAGACTGGTGCATTACGCAGACATTCCAGAGCATTTCAATGCCGTCGTAGAGCGAGCGTGGCAGACGCAGGCATCAATTGGAGTTATGCGAGAGCGAGTGTTGCGGTTGATATCAGACGGCCGGGGTTGCGCCTACTGGGGTCCTCGACGCGTGGATCCTGCGTTGGTCGCCGAACAGATTTTGCCACAGGGTCGCAGCGATGATGATGGATGTTCCTCAGTAAACGATTCTTCTTCCGACGAAGGAGGGGCGTCGGCAGAGAACTTGAATGGAGCTGGCGTGGATGACGCGTTGGAGCAGCTGTTGCAATCTGAATGCCGTCGCAAATCCGCGGGAACACACGACGCGGGTAAAGTCCCGGGTCTCGTGCAAGGGGGCCCCAATCCGAGTTGGCGCCATGGTCAGACAGGTTGTGGGTCATTTGTCGCTTGTGCGTTACCAGCAGGGTCTTCTCCGCGCCCTCGAGCCCAGCAAGAAGCGCGCTTTGAAATCATATCGACGGAGTGGCATCCATTGGTAGTCGTGCCCGAGAACATCGGAGAGAACCTCGTCGCACTGGACATGTTAGATACAGGCGTGAGCCATCCGGAAAAAGAAAACATTGTTTCTGGAAAGGGTGCGATTGGGCTGGCGCCTGCAACCGAGAGCGATGGGGGCACGTGAGAGTAGAACATTGGAGCCCAGTGTTGGCCGAAGCTGTGGCGTTCTACCATAGCGAACTTCATCTATTTCACCGGTTTGACACGGTCTTGAATCGGGTTGCGAGCGTGTTAGCTCGTCGACGGGCACCTTTGGCATGCTCGGCTCTGGGCCGTCGGTCTTTGAGCAATCTGTAGAACTCACTGGGGCCGGATGACAGCGTCCAGAGCGTGATCTGTTCTAGCTGCGCGTGCTCGCACCCTCTAGTGTCGTCATTGCCTCGATGTCCAATTAAGTGCGTTCCAGCTTTTGTCGCAAGAACCAAATTCCTCGGCTTGACAAAAGCGCGAGCGGAAGAGTTTTTTGGTAGAGCGACATATTTGAGAAAGTATGGGAGCCGCGGTTCAAGTGGTGGTTCAACAGATTTGACAGCAAGTCCTTGGCAAGAAGAACTAGAAGACTGGGAGGTAGGCGCGTGGATAGGAGGCCAGTACAAGTGTTTCATAGGGTGTAGAGAGGACGTGGCGTGCGACAGCCACAGAGCGAGGAATCCAACGGATATCTGCTCGAATTGCAAAATCCCGTTGTGCTGTATGTGCAACAAGCTTTGGAGAAGGAGACTCCGGGGCAGCCGTGCATTGCCTTGTCCAATAATATGTGGACTGGGTTCAGCAGGGAAATCGTTTATACGCGGAACGCTACCTACCTGGAGCTCTTGTTCGCATCGCCGTGTTGTTTAGGTTTGATCTGCTTCATTCTCCAAGATGTGCAGTTCCATGCGCGCTCGGAAGAGGGCCTGCGTCCAACGAACAAGCCGATGCTCATGCAGCCCGCGTTCCAACAGACACAACGAACTGCTGCAAGAGGAGACATGACCATGTGGCCAATGCCGTTGGCGGAAATATTGGAGCAACTGAAGAAGCTCGAAACTGAAGGTGTTGATCTACCGCGGTCGGTTGAAGACGTGAGAAACGTATTTCGCGTCCTTTAAAAATCGGCCGGGGCATTGCCAGCATCGTTAATTGCTAATGCCACTGTTCGTCGAGACGTCGTGGTCGAGCTGATCAAGGGCGGGATGCGCCGTGGTCATCCTTCTTTCGCGAAGTTCAACATGGCGGACATCGAAGCAAAAGCAGCAGCGCGATTGCCCGAAGATGGTGTCCTGCCAGAACTGGTTTCGCGGCTCGGGCACGATGACGGGCTGGGAAAAGTCCTCGTGCAGAAGGCGTCGAGCCCGAATTTCGAAGTGGACGCGGTTGAAGATGTTTTGCACGACGCGCGTCCCAATGCAATTCTCCAAGAGAAAAGTGCCAATGCAGAACGGGATCTGTCTTTGGTCGAAAGCGGAGCTTGGGAAGCTTTAGCAGCCCGAATGCAAGGGGATGGACAGCTTGTGGCAACGACAGGGTCCCACATGGAGGGCGCGTTCATGTTTGACTTTTTATCGCGCGCGTACCCCTTCGTTCATACATCGATGTTGCGTTACCCAGACTATGGGCGCGTGCGAACTCTGCGAGCTCTTGCGCAAGGCCCACTCGTTTGTTTAGCCGCGTTTGCGCGATGCATGAACCGACGCATCGAAGAACAATATCGTGCGAGTTGGTCTTGCAACTGCACTCTCTGGAACATGACGTTTCGGGGCCAGCTGAACCGCAGTCGCATGATGTACTCGTTGGCGCTATCTCGAAGAAGCAACGAGGACGCGATCACTCCAACTGCCATCGAGAGGGCAGGCGAAGAAATCGTGAAGGCATTGAAAGGGTCACATGTAAGTCCGGAGGGTCGTTTGTTACCAGTGCACGGAGATATATCTAAAGCGATTTACGCACCAAATTTGAGCGTGGTTGCGAGGAGGTTATTGTGCAACGTTTCAGCAGTGTCGAAGGACATTGGAGGGGCGCAAGAAATCCGACGACGCGCAAGGCTTTTGACAAA
Source organism: Prorocentrum cordatum (assembly GCA_963575745.1). Taxonomy (NCBI): domain Eukaryota; class Dinophyceae; order Prorocentrales; family Prorocentraceae; genus Prorocentrum; species Prorocentrum cordatum. The sequence continues at coordinate 83,028 of CAUYUJ010003348.1, forward strand.
CAGCGTGCGCACTGGGTATGGGCTGCCGAGTTTTTGACGCTCACATGCGACGAAAACCATAGTGCCATCATGATGCGTATGGCCCGTCTTCTAAAGAACGATCCAGCTTGCAAAGTGATGCCCGAAGAAGAGCGAACATGGTATAGTAGAACGGCGCCTCCTCTGGTAAACTTGACCGCTTTGCCTCAGGGTGATGCGCCAGGTTTTCAAACCCGAAGGCGCATTATGTGCAATGGCGCTGTTGGCGCCGTTGATGGCTTCAAGGTCCAGGCGTTGCTCGCGTTCAGGCATGTGTGCGGCATGCGCATCTGCATGGATTGTCCTAACTGCGCTCGCTGTGACAATGGGCTGGATTTTTGCGCTGATGCCGATGGGCTAGTCACGGAGGTAGAAGGCGGGGCTTTGGGCCGAATGCTGACGTTAGTTGGAACATCAGAGTTTCAGAAGAAGCGGGGCGAGCACGTGTATTACCAAGGTTTTGTGGAATGCTTGCACACTTCGAGATCGTTGCACGACGTAGTAGCAGATTTGCGGAATCCAGGTTCTGACGTACTAGAACAGTACAAGAATTACATTGACTACGCGTGTCTCCAGCGATGCACGGTACCTGGAAAAGAACCGGAAGTCGAGCAGGCAGCGTGCGAAGCGACCTGGCCAGGGCACACGTGCAACCGTAGGTTGCCAGCCCTGCCAGCGTATTTGGGCCGGGCTCCTCCAAACGATATAAGTGATTCAGAAAGGTTGAAAGAGGGAGAGCGGTGGCTGCAAGATTATCATGAAGACCTCGACGGGATCATTCGAGCACGCCAAGAACACGTTCACCCAAGGGACTGCAACGGCAATCGTCGCCTTTGACTGCTTGCCGTATGAAAGAGAAGCCGGAGTTGTGCAAACGCGGATTCATGGAATATCATCTCATAGCCGATCGTCCGCGAGTTATTTGCGCTGGTTTGGCGAAGCTTCTCGGGTTACCTTCGAAAGGGCGTCGGAATGCAGATGGATCGGTAGAGCCATCTCGCAACAGTGGCTCGATCAACGGCGGCGTGCCTGCAGTGACCGTGGGGGCGGGAAATCATAGCGACATCAAAATTCCGTGCAGGATGCCGATCACCGTGCAGACGCACGATACTTCGTGCACGGAGTCTTGTTATGAAACATGTGCCCTGGACGACGTGGTGCGAGCGGTGGAGACGAGCCAGTCAGCGCAAGTGGGGTTGCGACTATGGAAACAAGCGTCAACCGATAGGAGCTGCGGAGGGCAAGGCATGGGCGAAAGGGCGCCAGCAATTGGCGCAGAACCTGAAAGGTGAGAGTTGCGCGTGCGCATCGAGGAGGCATGCTCTCAGAGTAGCATCCGATTGTTATGCGCGTGGCGTACTGCGAACACCTAACGAGACTGTCAAATTGAACGACAACGCTGGAGGGGAGGAACCACCGGCCTCAGAAGTCATGTTTTTTTGCCCATTCGCCGCGTTTGCTGGAGAAGCGTATCTTGCCCTGGTGGAGCACCGCGCCACCGTGAGGCCGCAAGGTCTCCTCCAGCGACGAGGGGGCGGTGGGGGCGCCCGTCGAGGCGGTGGGGCTGCCCGTGGCGGCGGTGACAGCAGCGGAATTCCGCAGCCAGATGGAGGAGCTCGCCAGGAGCGGCAAGGCGGATTACGACCTGGGCGACTGTGCGAGAATGTTCGCCGAGCTCGACCGGGAGAAGGCAGCCGCCAAGGCACAGCAGGGCGACGCAGCGCGGGTGAAGCTGGAGCACGCCGACGGCGACGACGCGCGGGTGAAGCTGGAGCAGGGCGACGGCGAGGACAGCGAGGGCGGCGAAGACGAAGACGACGACGACGACGACGACGACGACGACGACGACGACGACGGCGGCGGCGGCGGCGGCGGCCACAAGCGCAGTGTGGCGCGCCGTGGTGGCGACCGTTTGTCGCGCTTCCCATGCGAATCCCCATAGGAATCTCCATGGGGATCCCCCTATGAATCCCCATGAGAATCCCCATAGGGCCCCCCGTAGAAATCCCCATGGGGCTCCCCGCAGGGATCCTCATAGGGTTCCCCGCACGGATCCCCATAAAAATGTCCATGATAATCCCCATAGGGCTCCACGCAGGAATCCCCATAGGGCTCCCCATATGAATCCCCATGCGAATCTCCATAGGGCCCCCCCGTAGGAATCCCCATAGGGTTCCCCATCGAACTCCCCATAGGGCTCCCCGTAGAGATCCCCAATGGAATTCCCATAGGGGCCCCCATAGGGCCCCCCGTAGCAATCCCCATTGGAGTTCCCATAGGGCTCCCCACAGGCATCCCCATAGGGCTTCTCATAGGGCTCCACACTGGAACCCCCGTAGCCTTCAGCTGGAGCCTCGCGCCTCAGCCGTGCAGGCACGGGAGCGGACCTCATGAAACTTCCGCGGGCCAACTCGACAAGCTCACGGTGCAGGGGCGTCGTCGCCACTCGTCCGGCCAGGGCGCGCAGTGGAGACAAGAAATGGAACGCGCGAGCGAGATTTTCTGCTAGTGACATGGAGTATACGAAGCAGATGGTGACTCTAGGCGCCAATTCGTTTCCGGACTTGAAGTATGAGTACCAGCAGATTGACGTAGACACGATGGCCTCGGTTCCCATCTACATCCCGGCGAGGGCAGGCTCCGCCCCCAGTGGCTTCTTGTTAGATCCAGTTGGTTCTTCGGCACATCCTCACAGTGGCCACGATGGTTAAGGAAAGCTCCATCCCTTTTCGACTCTGGACCGCGCTTTTCCGGTCGCCACGAACATGGTGCTCAAAGTGGGCGTCGTGGCTTTGGCGCAGGCGCCTCGGTGGAAGGTCTTCGAGGGCGCCCCGGGAGTCCTGGGCCTGGGCGGCCGCCAGCACCTGCCGACTCCGCGGCCGCACAGGCAATATTATTATGTGCGCCCGTATAGGTACATGGACATAAATACGCAGGCGCACATGGAGGACTTCTTCAGTTCCATAGAGCACCATCCGAGTGCGGCACGCAGCTCAGTCCTTTTTGTGGGATCTGACAACGGCGCTGATTACGTTCCAGACAGCCTGGTCATCCAACATTACATGCACCGAGTTTTTAGATCTCGGCATCAGGCTATGCTGGTGCATTCAGCACATGCGCCGGATCACAGCAGCTGGCACTGGGAGGCGGAGCAGATGTTCGGCGAGGTCCGTAGAGCAATGCGGGGCAAAACGTTCGGCCGCTCGTTCATGCCCCAGCGGGGCCCATTGGCCCCAGGAGGGCCGAAGCACAATGAGGATCTCTGGCGCAAAATGACAGACAGCGCGATGGACGAGTTCAACAACACGCTCCTGGCATACGCGCGGGAGCACAATAAACAGTGGTCCATCGCGCTTCGCAGCCCTGAGGATGACCCGAAGGAGGCTCGGCGCCCAGATGCAGAGCTCATCGCGGAGTTCTACAAGTGCAACAGCAGGCAAGCGGCGTCGCAGGCCAAGTTCTCCGATATCCACGCCGAGGCGTTGGGCGTGGGGGCCCACATCACAAAGCTCCACAGCAGTTTTTATTACAAAATGTGTATTGGAATTTACCCGTTGCGCAGGCTGCAGGGCCGCCGTTGCCGCCCGCCAGGCCACGGCGCCGGGGTGGTGCCCGGAGGAAGCCCTGAAGTTCTTCGAGAAGAACAACTACCACCGCTATTTCCCCAGTGAGGTCCATGCAGGCGGCGAGTCCCGTGCAGCCCTGTCCGTCAAGGGAGAGGCGCGCGAGCCGGAGGCGGTGGCCAGGCAGATCAGTGCCCCAGCTTCTTGGACCTCGTGATGACGAGGGAGCCCCAGACAGCCGTTACCATGTCGAAGGGCCCACAACCGCAGGGGCCTTCATTCCCCGAGGCGTCGTCGTCGTCGTCGTCCTCGTCGTCCTCGTCGTCGTCGTCGTCGTCGTCGTTGTCGTCGTCGTCGTCGTCGGCGACGTCGTCGTCGTCGTCGTGCTCGTCGTCGCCGTCGTCGTCGTCGTCGTGGTCGTGGTCGTCGTCCTCGTCGTAGTCGTCGTCGTCGTCGTCGTGGTCGTGGTCGTGGTCGTCCTCGTCGTCGTCGTCGTCGTCGTCGTCGTCGTCGTCGTCGTCGTCGTCATTGTCGTCGTCGTCGTCGTCCTTGTCGTGGTCGTCCTCGTCGTCGTCGTCGTCGTCGTCGTCGTCGTCGTCCTGTCGTCGTCGTCGTCGTCCTCGCCGCTTGCGGTTGTGGGTTCTTCGATCGCCCCCCTTAACGAGGGGCGCCGGGAAGTGTGCCTGGCTTGCCCTGTGGAGGGCTGCAGGTACTGGTGCCGCTCTTTGAATCAACGCCGGCTCCGCGGGATCCGAGTGGCTTGCGCCATTCCGCCGACGCCAAGAAGGAGGGGGAGCGCGGGGCGATCGTGGAAGTTATCGAAGACGCCTACGGCGAATCACCGCCGCCCCCTGCCTTTTTGGAAGCGCCTATGTGGCCGAACGTTGAGGCCAGACCTGCCGAGCTATCGGACCACGTGTTCCCCGAATCGGTTTGGAAAGCCTTCGGGGAACACGTGGGCATCTTGAAGGTCATCTTGGCCGTCTTGGAGGCCTCTTGGGCAAGCTTTGGGCGATCTTTGGGGCTTTTTGGGCCGTCTCGGGCCAGCTTCGAGCCAACTTCGGCCATCTTGGTGGGTTCCTGGCACGTCTGAAGCCGTCGGAAGCCGTTTGGGGGGCCTCTATGGGCCGACTTGGGGCCCGCTTGGAATGCTCCAGGGCCGTCTTGGAGGCCATCTTGGGCGTCTGGGAGGCCATCTTGGGCGTGTTGGAGGCCTCTTGGGCCCTCTTGGGGCCCTCTAGGGGCCATCTTGGAGGCCACTTGGGCCATCATGGGGCTCTCTTGGGGGCCTCTTGGGCGATCTTGGGGGCTTCTTGGGCCGTCTTGAGCCGTCGGAGAGCCGAAAAGGCGCAAATGCCAAAATCCTTCAAAAACCAAGGGAAAATCAATGATTTTGGCCTCTTCGGACTCTCCTGGAGGACCTCTTGGAGGCCTCTTGGGCCGTCTGGGAGGCCTCTGGGGGGCCTCTTGGGCCGTCTTGGGCCGTCTTGGACTCTCTTGGGCCGTTTTGGAGGCCGTCTTGGACCATCTCGGGCGGACTTGGAGGCCATCTTGGGCCATCTTCGCGATTTTTTGAGGATGTCCCGAGCGAAGCGGCCGTTTTTGGGCATTGACAGACGCATTTTGGGAAAATTGCGGGTGGCCGGCGGGGCGGGCCGAAGCCCACTGGGGAGTTCTTTTAGAAAAAGAACCAAAACCAAAACCTGAATCATCCAGCACGCCGTGCACCCCTGCAAGCAGGGGGCGGCGGATCTCTTGGCGTTCGGCCCATCCCGCCAGCGTGCCTGGGTGGTGGGTCAGAGGCCTCGTGCGCGCCCTTTCGCCCCCGGCCAGCGGGGGTCGGCGGATTTCCCACCGCCCCGTCAGCGAGGCCCCCAGCATGGAGGTGGAGCCGGACACCAGGGCGGCCGTCGTGGAGGCGCCGTGCGCGGACAGGACCTACAAAGGCGTGGGCGCAGCAGAGCCTCGGGGCCATGGGGGCGTCGGCGTGGGCGCCGACGACGTCTCCCCGGAAGTGTGGGCGGAGCTCCGGGGGGGAAGGTGCCGATGCCGCTGCCCCGCTGCCGTGTTCGCTTTCTTGGGCCTCCTGGGGGTACCTCGTTGCCGCGGCTGGATTCGCCCCGAAATTTTGGTCAGAGGGCAACCCGGGAGAGGTCCGGTGGGTAGCGGAATCGGTAACTTTTCGTGCTCCCAGGAGCTGGGGAGAGTCACGGAATGCCAGTGGCGCAGCCTCAGAGATGCCGAGCGCGCGCAGCAGGCTGGGAGGGGGATGCGGAGGAGGAACGGAGGGGGAAGGACGACGAGGACGAGGAGGACGACGACGACGACCACGGCGACAAGGACGACGACGACGCGGGCGGGGGGGGGCCCGGCAAGGCGGCACGCTCCGCGGCGGCGGCGGCCGCCTCCGACGCGGCAGAGGCGGCGGCGCCCCCGGGGCCCGCCGCGCAGGGCGACCGTGCGGGCGCAGCGGCCGCTGACGAGGGCGCTGGGGCTCCGGCCGAGGACGAGGGCGAGGGCGAGCGCAAGAAGCGCCGCGTCGGCGAGGCAGATGCCAGGGCGCCGCCAGGCTCGCGGCGCGTGGCAGACGAGGACGTCGTCAGCGACCTCTTCCCTAAGGGGACCTTCGTGGGCATCAGCTTGAACTGCGCTCGCTGCGGGTTCACAGGGTTAGATGCATTGTCGTCGTCGTCGTCGTCGTCGTCGTCGTCGTCGTCGTCGTCCTCGTCCTCGTCCTCGTCCTCGTCCTCGTCGTCGTCGTCGTCGTAGTCGTCGTCGTCGTCGTCGTCCTCGCCTTCGTCGTCGTCGTCGTCGTCGTCGTCGTCGTCGTCGTCGACGTCCTCGTCCTCGACGTCGTCGTCGTCGTCCTCGTCGTCGTCGTCGTCGTCCTTGTCGTCGTCGTCCTCGTCTTCGTCGTCGTCGTCGTCGTAGTCGCCGTCGTCCTCGTCGTCGTCGTCCTCGTCCTCGTCATCGTCTTCGTCGTCGTCGTCGTCCTCGTCGTCGTCGTCCTCGCCCTCGTCGTCGTCGTCGTCGTCGTCGTCCTCGTCGTTGTCGTCGTCGTCTCGTCGTCGTCGTCGTCGTCCCCTCCTCGTCGTCGTCGTCGTCCTCGTCTCGTCGTCGTCGTCGTCCGTCGTCGTTGTCGTCGTCCTCGCCCTCGTCGTCGTCGTCGTCGTCGTCTCGTCGTCGTCGTCGTCTCGTCGTCGTCCCTCGTCGTCGTCTCGTCCGTCGTCGTCGTCGTCGTCGTCGTCCTCGTCGTCGTCGTCGTCGTCGTCGTCGTCGTCGTCGTCGTCGTCGTCGTCGTCGTCCTCGTCGTCGTCGTCGTCGTCGTCGTCGTCGTCGTCCTCGTCGTCGTCGTCGTCCTCGTCCTCGTCGTCGTCGTCGTCCTCGTCCTCGTCGTCGTCGTCGTCGTCGTCGTCGTTTTCGTCGTCTTCGTCGTCGTCCTCGCCCTTGTCGTCGTCGTCGTCGTCCTCGTCCTCGTCGTCGTCGTCGTCCTCGTCCTCGTCGTCGTCGTCGTCGTCGTCCTTCTCCCCGTTGTCGTCCTCGTCGTCCTCGTCCTCGCCGTCGTCGTCGTCGTCGTCGTCGTCGTCGTCGTCGTCCTCGTCCTCGGTCTCCTCCGCCTCCTCTTGCGTTGTTTCCACAGGTACGCCCGCAACCTGTCGTGCGTGAGTGCCGGCCTGGACAGAGAGGAAGCGCTCGCGCGCCTGAAACGGTGGCGGGGCACCTGCACGGGCGACAAAGCGCTGCGCAAGCTCCGGGGGTCAGCGGCGTTGCTGGCCGATTTCGCGCCCCCCTGAAGGGGGCTCGCACTTCGCATGCTTGCCCCGGCGCGCGGGCCCGTCGCGGGGCAAACGGGCCCCGCAGGGAAATTTTCCGCCGTTTTTAAGCCTCTAGGGGCTCCAGGGATTTATGGCAGGCCCCGGGGCCGTCAAAAAACGACCCGGGATCAAAGGCTGGTCCACGAGGGCCGCCCGCGCGGTCCGAAACCCGTCTCTTTTGGGGCTCGTCTGCTTCACGGGCGACCTCCAGTGGGTATCTTTCGGCGGAAGCCCAGGGGGGGAGTGAGAGGGGGCAGGCCTTCTCAGAAGGCGGCGGGACTTCTCAGAAGCCCTCTGGCCTTCAGAGAAGCCCTCCGTGTCTTCGGGGGAGGCCGGAGGCCTTCTGAGCCTTCTCAGAAGGCCCGCCCCCTGTCATTTCCCCCTTCGGCTCGCCGCCAATTCTTGCGGGCAGTGCCAGCGGGCGCTGCGCTTGAGCACTTGGTCGGCGGTGTGGCGCGCCACAGGTGCCGCAGAATTGTCGTCGTCATCCCTGCCGCGGCCGTTGTCATTATCCTGCGGGCTGCGCCCGGAGTCCCGACGCCCGCCTGCCGGCGCGACGTTTCCCCGAACAGTGCGCGCGCCAGGGGTTCCGTTGAAACGCAGCGCCACAAAGTGGCCCCGCCTTTGGCGCAACCTGTGGCGCAACCATCGACGCAACCTATGGCGCGCCCTGAGGGCGCAACCTAAGGCGCAACGTAAGGCGCGATTTGTGGGGCGCCCTGGGTGCGCAACCTATGGCGCAAGCTATGGCGCGCCCTGGGGGCGCGTCCTATGGCGCAGCCTACGGCTCAACCTATGGCGCAGGTAATTGTACGCAAGCACAGCGCGTGGTGTAACGCATCGGGCAAGCCATGGCGCAACCAGCCGGTGCACTCTCACAATATCATTATGACTACTACCACTGTCCTCCCTCCATTCTCCCTGCGCTGGTGCAAGGGGCTGGACTGGGCGAGACCTGCGCGCGGATGTGGCCGCGTGTCCTTCCAGCGCTCGGCCCTCCTACCTCGCGCGGCTGGTCGCGCCAGCCCCCCGCGTGTGTATCCAGCAAGTGGGCCCCAAGCGCTGCCGAAGCTTTCGGCAACTGGCTGCGGACGCGGCGGCGGCGGCGACGGCGACGGCGGCGTCGGCGGCGACGGCGACGGCGGTGACGGCGGCGGCGGTCACCTTCACCGCCGCCGCCGTCGTCGTCGTCGTCGTCGTGGTCGCCGTCGCCGCCGCCCGTGTCGCCGCCGCCGCCGCCGTCGCCCCCCCGGTCGCCGTCGCAACTGACGGCGACGACGACGACGCACCCGCGTGCGCGCTCCAGCCGTCGACCCATGTCTCAGGGGCCTTGCGCCTGTGCAGGGGGCTCCTGCTTCCTGTATCCCCTGGGCTGCCGCCGCCCCGCGCGCCCCCGCGGTGCGTGGTTTACACTCCGCGCGAAAAAAGCCGTGCACAAGCTTTGTGGTGCGCGCGTGCCATGTGGTATGCACAGGCGCCACGGTTCACACTCCCATGATGTACGCAGTCGCAATGGAGTGCACAGGCGCTGTGGGCTCAACAGGTCCGAGCGCTTTTTGAACAAGAAAAACTAAGATCCACAGGCAGCTCACATAATGAGAGGGCCACGGTTGGGCCCCGAGCGATTTTCTGGACTTTCGCTCCGCCGGTACCTTACCGGTGCACGCGAGCTTTGTGGTGCACGCTGGCATTCTGGTGCAAACGCGGGGCGTTGAAACAGCAGCTGTGGTGCACGCGGGCGCCGTGGTGTGCGCCAACAGTGAGATGTGCAAGGGCGCTGTGGTGCACCCGCCTGTCATGATGTGCTCAGTCGCCGCGGTGCACGCACATGCGATTTCTGCCGCAGTTGTGGTGTGCAAAGGCATCGCGGTGTACAGAGCCTGTGTAGTGTGCACAGGCACGGTCGGCTTCGACGACGACGACAGCGGCGATGACGACGGCGACGACGAAGCCTACCGTGCCGACAGATGTGCTGGTAATAAGTACCAGGGCCCGTGCGAGGGCCCCGCCGCGCGTTGCCGTTGCCCCCAACTTGGGGCCGGACCCCCCGTAAGGTTGATAAAACCGTGTGTGTGTACCACCTCGGTTTTTGGTCTATTACTTCTCATTTGCTTGCTTTCCTGTTGATTATGCTTTTCGTCATCTTTAAAGGATTGCTCAAAGTAGTGGAATGCAGAACGATTCCTGTTGTAACAGATTTTAAATTGAGTTCTTTTGTGGGGAATTAAAAGGGAATTCTGTTCATGGTGAATTGCATATTGTTTCCTTTTGTGGCGGATTACGAAAGGATTTCTTTTGTGGAGGATTACAAAAGGATTCCTTTTGTCGAGGATTACAAAGGGATTCCCCTTGGTGGAATAATACAATGGGAATTCCTTTTGTGGAGAATTACAAAAGGATTTCTTTTGTGGAGGATCACATGATGATTCTTTTTTGTGGCGGATTACAGAGGGATTCCTTTTGTGGAGGATTGCAAAAGGATTCCTTTTGTGGAGATGACAAAGGGATTCCCCTTGATGGAGGAATACAATGGGATTCTTTGTGTGGAGGATTACATATTGATTTCCTTTGAGGGCTCTCCTGGAAGTGAACCAGGGGACAAAAGAAAAAAAACAAAAAAAAACAGAAAATCATTGAAAATTAGGAAAATTACAGGTTTTCGGTGATTTTCCAATGTTTTGAAGCAAAAACATATAAAAACACAGTATTTTCACGATCCGAATTCAACAAATAATTTGTTTTCGTATGGCTTGGGCTTCAAAACCTTGGAAATGCTGTGTTTTTATATTTTTTTGCATCAAAACAATGGAAATTCATTGAAAACCTGCTATTTCTTAATTTTCAATGTTTTTTTTTTTTTGTTTTTCTTTTGTCCCCTGGTTCACTTCCAGGAGAGCCCTCAAAGGAAATCAATTTGTAATCCTCCACAAAAGGAATCCCATTGTATTCCTCCATCAAGGGGAATCCCTTTGTAATCCTCCACAAAAGGAATCCTTTTGTAATCCTCCACAAAAGGAATCCTTTTGTAATCCGCTACAAAAAAGAATCATCATGTGATCCTCCACAAAAGAAATCCTTTTGTAATTATCCACAAAAGGAATCCTTTTGTAATCTGCCACAAAATAAAACAATGTGTAGTTCATCACCAAAGGATTCCCTTTTGTAATACAACAACAAAAGAAATCAATTTGTAATCCGCTAATATTTTTTGTTTTGGGCCTCCGGAGGCCGGAGAATCGAGATATTAAGGCTTATTAATCTCTCTGGAACGCGTTTCGGCGCTCACCCACTGGAAGTAAGAGGGGTGAGGAGGAAGATACAGCGGTGGAGGCGGAGGAGGAGGAGGAGGAGGAGGAAGAAGGGTAAAGAGAGGATAACTTATGGAATCTGCTATGGGTGCCTAGCCCCAGGGAGTTATTCCCAACATCTTGAAACACATGCTCGTCATCACCATCGTCATCAGCAGCATCTTGAAACAAATGGTCGTCATCACCATCGTCATCAGCAGCATCTTGAAACGCATGCTCGTCATCGCCATCGTCATCAGCAGCATCTTGAAACACATGCTCGTCATCACCATCGTCATCAGCAGCATCTTGAAACAAATGCTCGTCATCACCATCGTCATCAGCAGCATCTTGAAACACATGCTCGTCATCACCATCGTCATCAGCAGCATCTTGAAACAAATGCTTGTCATCACCATCGTCATCAGCAGCATCTTGAAACACATACTCGTCATCACCATCGTCATCAGCAACATCTTGAAACAAATGCTTGTCATCTTAATCGTCATCAGCAGCATTTTGAAACACATATTCGTCACCATCATCGTCATCAGCAGCATCTTGAAAAACATACTGGTCATCACCATCATCATCACCAGCGTCTTGTAACACATACTCGTCACCGCCATCGTCATCGCCATCACCTTCAAAGGAATGCGTGTTACCACCGTCGTTATCAGCAGCATCTTGAAACACGCGCTTATCGTCGCAATGGCCTTCGGAATCCCTTGCGAAGCATAATCGTTATCAACATTGTCATAACCTGCCAGCAGATTCTATTTGTAGTTTATCACTTAAAGATTTTTGTTGTTAGCCGCTGCAAAAAAACTAGTACGGTAATTCGCTCATGTTTGTTTCGGGCCTCCGGAGGCCGGAGAATCGAGGGATTAAGGCTTAAGATGTCCCTCTGGAACGCGCTTCGGCGCTCACCCACTGGAAGTAAGAGGGATGAGGAGGAAGAGACGGAGGTGGAGGCGGAGGAGGAGGAGGAAGAAGAGGAGGAAGGAGAGGAGGACTTATGGAACCCGCTGTGGGTGCTTAGACCCAGGGGGTTATTCCCTTATTCTGGTGGGCTGTGTTTCCCAATGGTGCCCTGTGAGGCCCATTATGATAATGGATTGCTTCCAACGCATACCAGAAGATTCGTAACTCTCATTTCTGGTACTCGCGACCTGCCCCTGACAGGAGATGATCTTGGGGATCCCAGGGTGATGTCGAAACCGCCATCTCCGAGGATAGGGCGGGGGCACGACAGGAAAGGGCAGCATCTTGAAACACATACTCGCCATCACCATCATCATCAGCAACATCTTGAAACACGTTTTTGTCATCACCATCGTCATCAGCAGCATCTTGAAACACATACTCGTCATCATCATCATCGTCATCACCAGCATCTGGACACACATACTCGTCATCATCATCGCCATCATCAGGATCTTGAAACACATACTCGTCATCACCATCGTCATCAGCAGCATCTTGAAGCACATATTCGTCATCATCATCATATGTGTGTTGTTACATATTGGAAGATATCAAGTTACGTTCTCAACTCGGGTACTCTCTTCCGTAGCTGGTTTGAGGCTCAATCACCTTCCTGCGATCGAGTACCGCACTTGTGCCGACAACATGCCGAGGTTCTCTGCAGAGGGCGAGGTGGGCAAGGTTGGGCAGGAGGTGAACACGACGAACACTAAGGAGAGGAGCGCCTTTCAGGTCAGAGCCAACAACGGCTGGAAGGCTCCGCCCGTGGCAACAACGAGGCGGATTACCCGCAAGCAGCCGCCCCCCGCGGCGGGCGTTTCTACTAGGAAGAAGATGTCGTACGAGGAGAGGAAGGTGAAGAACAAGGAGGCATCGCGGCGCTGCCGCGAGAAGCGCCGCGCGGCGGCGGCGGCCGAGAAGCAGAAGGCCACGGAGCAAAAGATGGTGAAGAAACGCCCTTCGAAGAAGAGCTCTTCCAGTGGTACTTCGGGCTTGGATTCTTCGGCCTCGTCGTCCTCGTCTTCGTCTGACTCGGATTGAGCGAGCGCACGGCAGAAGAGACCAGCTTACGCGGTCCGACAAGAAAAATGTATCATCATCGTCATGAGAAGCAACATGAGCTCCCGCTCAATGATCCTGCAGGGGACCCGCACAGGACCTCCAAGGCCAGCGCCGAAATTGTCAGCAGAGAACTACCAGGGCAAACTCTGAGAGAGCGGGGAAGCCACCAGGACACTAGGGAACGCACCGCGCCACTCGCACCAAATCACAATGCCTGCAATGCTTCCGTAATTCTTGGCTCAAGATCTTCGCTACTCTCAAGCGGCGGTGCTTCTCGCTCGACACGACAGCCTCCATTTCTTGCCAGGTCGTGAAAGAGCTTCTGAGCGATGGCTGCAACCCGCGGAAGGTCGCCTGGCCCCGTGCGCAGCTTCTGCGTGGAGCCACACGTGGCGGTGACCAAGAACACTTTCATCAGCCACTTCATCAGCATAGATGATATTCCCCCATCAACGGAGGTGCGCAGCATGTCAGAGCCACCCCCGCGCATCCACGAGCCCGCGCACTCTCCGACCGTGCCATCCCCGCGCCTCCACGAGCCCGCGCTTTCTCCGACCGTGCCATCCCCGTTGGAAGATTCGCGCGACACCACGTGCAAGCCGCCAATCTCGCCTGCGGAGTACAACAGGCTGGTGAAGGAGCTTGCAATCATGAGTTCCTACTTGTTCTACAAGCCTGCATGGGGTCTACAGATCAACCCGGCAGGCGCTAATGTCAAGATGGCGAAGAAGCGAGCTCCGACCGCAGCCGAGTTGCACCACTTCCACCTAACGCATTTCCACGTGTCTGACGACGCGCCGAACCGCACGCAGGAGAAAGCAGGTGCCTGTCAGGTTGCGCCCCCCCGCCGCAAAGTCAAGGCCCGTCGCCCTGTCGGCAGCGGCGGCGCTGCCAGCAGGGCGCCAAACCCAACAGACATCGAGGATATAGACCGCATCGTTCGTGAATTTCAGCATCTCGCGGGCCCCTCCACATCCCCGCCTGTCACCCGAAAGAAGAAAGTTGCAACGGCACCGACCGGGCGGATGGCTCAGGAACATCGTTACGCGGACCAGTGCCTCAAGCACGGCTTGCGCTTCCTCGGGGCCCAGCACGTCCAGCGCGACGCGCGCGGCCCGTTCTGGATCCTCAAAGATGGCAACGAGTTTCTCCGCGAGGCTTTTTCGGGGTAAACTCGCTTCCCCCGAAGCTGCGACCGAGGCGACGAATGTGGCGCTTGGCCATGACTCGGAACCTCGCGCAGCCGCATTCAACGCCTCGGGCGCAGCTCGGCGGCCAAGGTTGCGGTAAGTTCGCGCGGCGTTGACGCGGCGGCGACTCTGTCGCGGGCGTTCAAGTTTGAACGTTGCCAGTGGCCCAGTATCGTTCGATCTCGGGCGATATCCTCTATCGGAAGCCCTGGTCGTTTGCGATTGAACAACCCGCGCGGTCTCAGAAACCAGCGCCGACGCCATCGCCGCGCGAACCTCCGTGTCCCGCCCATCCATAGGATAATCTTCACCTGGAGGAGGTGCCCCAAGATGAGTTGTTCCAGGGTGGCAAATTCATCGTGCAGAAAGGCTCCCACGCGGTAGGCTTGCGGGTTCGCGCGTTCGATGGCGCCGTGCACTGCGCCAACAACGACGACCGATTCTTCTTCGAGGTGCAGAAGATCATCACCAGCTCGGAAGTGCCCGAGCCGTTGCCTACCTCCGACAACCCAGAGCTGCACTTGACAAAGGAAGTGCACGTGTACAGGCTGAGGAAAGGTGCGTCCCCCGTCCTTCCGTCCAGCGGGCAACCCGTCGTGTGGCCGTCGCCGCTGGGCCGCGACGCCCTGGTGGGCGCGTCGGCTTCGGCAGCTTCGCAGGCCGAGCTGGGCGCTGCCATCATGGGCGCGCGCGTGCCTGACACCCAGGACAGGTGTGATGCGCGGTGTTCGGCGCCCAAGAGGAGGCGGAAGCTTGGCGCTGGTCTCATTGGCAGCTTCCAAACTTCTCGCGCGCCACATGCGTCTCCAACGCGGGGCGAGGCGAGGGGGCCCTTGCCTCTGGCGGGAGGGGTCGCGCTTCTGGACCGAATTTTAGGCATGAGAGAAAAGGTAGAGAAGGAGTTCCCAGACGATGCCCCGCAGGTTCAGGTGATCATGACGATGATCCAGTACCTGGTGGAAGGGGCTGCGATGACAGACTTCGAGATCTTGAACCAGTCGAAGCTGGGGATCCTCCTAACTGTTCAAGCGAAAAACGTGCGTGCTCATGATTATGTTGTTTTTGGGTACGAAGAAGAGTCTGGCGCTTGGATCAGAGAAGAAGTGCTGACCCTTCCTGATAAGCAGACATTGCTTGCAGCAGAGGGTATCCTCTTGCAGATATATGAGAACATCAAGGACAACGCAGAGGAGGTGCCCTGGGAGTGGAGTGCGCTGAAAACAAGATGCAGAACCGCCATTACTACAAAGGTGCAAGACTGCGGAGGGTCGATTGCCACTGCGTCGGGCAGCTTTGCCGTCGCGGCCAAAAGCAAGTCTGACTGCGTCCGTCGGAATTCAGATAACAAGCCATGGAAAGCTCACTTTCTTATAATATTGGCCGACGTTCTCTCCGAGCTGATTCGGTTCTTCGATTCTGATTCCGGCATGGCCCAAATGACGAAGCTCTTCTTAAAGATATGTTCAACCCCTCTGCCAAAATCTAAAGGCACAGCTTTTGCAGACGTATGCATCAATGAACTTGGAGAAGAAAAGGTGAAGAAGCGAGAGAACAACTGCTATTTCAAAGTACCATTCAAATTTCACGTATCTGAAGATGACGTAACCAGGCCAGGCTGGAATCTGGCAAAATACGACGAAGCATTGGATTTATGGGTACAGTCTATCACAAGAACGACGCGTTCTTCTCGGTCAAGTTATTGATATGGAAATTGGCTTTCAAAGGCAAGGACAGCTGCAAAATGGCATTTGAATGTGGAAAGGGCGGGGATGGGAAATGTAGAGAGTTTGTATTTGAGAAAGCACTGTTTGGAGAAAGTTTCGGTAGCCTGGATTGCGGCGTTTTCCTCGACCGATCGGAATGGCGCCGATCAGCTCAGTTTGCCTGGAACAAGAGGTGCATCCGCATACAGGAGTTCGACTCGGTGGCCCGCGTCCTGCCTGACATTTGGAAACGATTTGTTGTGTGCGAGGACATGGGGCAAACCTCCATGCGCTGCGCGTTGTCGTTCGAGGGGGGCGAAGCTGGCCGTGCAACGGAAATGGTTCCGAGAGGTTGCAACGCGCGGAGGGGAACGGCATCGGGGGGAGGGGAAACACGTGCCAACTTCGTTGCCCCATGAACTGCGTTGCGCATTAAGGTTTGCCTTATTAGAAATTGGATTTGCGACAGAACTACGGGTTCACGTCAAAAAAGGTTTTCGCTGGCATGAAAACGCAAGAGGTAAACTTCGAAAGCATCCCTGTCATCGAGCAGAAGAAGCATATATTTAACGAGAAGGACAGCGTTTGCGACCAAATAAAAAGGATAATCATTTGCGGCAAAATGGGGAAAGCAGAGTTTGTCAAAACCCCAGAGGAAGTTGACCATTCAAGTGGGAAGTTTTTGTTTCGCACAGAAGATGACCTCGATTACGATTTACGAGATCCAATTCTCTTATCTCGTTTCTACAAGAGGTACATTCACGAAATTGACCTGGAGTACTCCGATGAAGAAGCCCTCCGCGTTCTCAACAACTTGAGCGAGATCGACGAGTCTCTCGTCGAAGACCAAGACTGGTTGGCGAGGCAGTTATGCGGGCAAGGCATCAACGTAGAGCCAGGCGCGCAAGAATCCATTCAGGCCGACGACCTCATCCGCAAGGTCCATGGCGCCACGCGCAATACACCGTCTATCAAGATTCGCGATATCGCTGCGCTTGATTGCATTCCAGGCTTGAAAAAGTTAACGCACAGCACGAAGGGCAATAAGACGAAGATCCAGGCATTCGAAGATGCGCTCGCCGCTGGATCTCTGATGGTCTTCGCGCCGTCGGACGTGCGGGGCGAGTGCAGGAAGCTTCTCGTTAACTTGCCGAAGCTGGAAGATTGCCTGGAAGCCAGCGGCGGCGCCGGCGCCTTTGGCGATTGGACTATTTGGGGCGGCGTGTTTACCATCATCGACGACCTTAAGAAGGGGCCCGAGCTCAGCGACGAGGAGTTGACCGACCTCATCAACTTCCCTACCTCGAGCTACAAACCCCCTGTCGTGCTGCAGCTGGTCCGCCAATGCGTTGCCACGAAGCTCGAGCGGGTGAACATCAAACTTTTGCAAGCGTACGTGCAGCGGGAATCAGACCCGAACAACACCTTTCTGAATAAGGTCCCTAACCGTTACTTGGCTGAAGGAAACGCAGTGGAGCCCGCGTGGGCGGGTATGTGGGAAACTCCGACGCGGTACTGCCAGAAAGATGGGTACGGAAGGTTGATAGTTGCAGAGTGCTCTCTGCAAAATGCATCCAGTATGGCGAAGTCCTTTGCGTTCCGCACCCACGCGGTGGACGTCGACCAGGAGGATAGCCACAATCGGCACTTGCTGAACCTATTGGATGCGGAAGGCTTCCTGGATGCAGAAGGCAACGGCTTCTGCATGATCCCCCTTCGCGTCAGATTCCGCGAGGCGTGGCTAACCTTTGCAGAGCACTACGGGGGCTTGAGCCGCAAGGAAGCCAAGACGATGTATCAGGCTCTAAGCTACGGTCAGTTACCGCGCAGCGACGTACCACATTTGTGGAAGTTCTCGGAGGAGTACCGAGATGCTGCTCAGCGACTCGTTAACCTACCAAAAAACACGTGGCCTCATACTTATTATTCCGACAGGCCAAATCCGCTGATGAGCAGATTTGCAGCGCTCTTGAGTTTCTCTGAAAATTCGTGTATGTTGCACACGGAAGAACGCCTTGCGCAGTCATGCTCGTCTTCTGCACTTTTGTATACTTACGACGGAAGCGTTTTCGAATGCAGATCAGATGAAGAAAAACAAAACATTCAATTGCAGTTAGAACATATTTCAAATGATTCCGGCGTCTCCATCAAGATTAAGCCTTGGGCGGAGGACAAGATGCGGTCAGTTGCAGTGGACCTCTTCGAGAGTCAAATGGCCGTAGAAGTCAATCGTCCTCTGGTTCGTCTGCCAGGAAAAGCCAAATGCCTGCTGAACTGCGTGCGGTATCTGTTCGCCGACCAGGGGACGTGGGACCTGGGCAACATGGACGACGGGCCATATTGTGTTGACGATTTAAACGCGGAGACGTTCTTCGGTTCGCAGCGGGCAGAGGATGGCCTAATTTTCGCTCATGTAGTTCTGCCAACACATTGCAGTGCAACGGTGGGCAAACGATATGTCTTCCACCAGGCGTTCGAAGAGTGCAATCACTTCTTCGCGGCATTTATCAATTCCGAGGCGATGACTGAGTTATACGACGACCTCTGGGGACAGGTCTGGAGATTGCGAATGCGGCCTTATTGAGTTCGTGCTGTCGTATTTGGGTTCATGCTCAAATGTGATGGCGCGGTCTCGGCGAGGCTGCGTTCGCTTTCCGCGCAGGTTTTGCAAGCGACGACATCCGCTTTCTGGGGCAGAGTTGCGAACGCGAGCGGCATCAGCTTTTTTGAGTTAAGGCTCAAGAACGCCGCTGATTCCGCCGACGTCATGGGCGGCCACCCGTGCACGTGCAAGGGCGGCGGGTTGTTCGATGCAGATGACGGCGCGTGCGATGCTATCCTGCGTGCGCGACGAGATGCGCGCCCTTGCAATGTTCTTTGCCCTGCAATGGGGAACCAGGAGTCAAAGCGGGCGCGCTTCAGTAATGATCGCAGATCACATGGAATTCTGGTGGACCAGGAACTAGCGCAAGTGTCAGAGGACGCCGCCCGATGTTCTCGCAGTGGCATCGGCGCCGGGTTCACCAACGCATGCGTCGCTACATCACTGCGTGACATCGGGTTCGCAGTTGTGCCTCCGCGGGACAGGCCGCTGTGGATCATTCAGGACAGGAGTTCCAACGCCGTCGTGTCAGTGTGCCTGCAGCGGCGCTCAGGGCGCCGCTGCTCGCATGATGGCGCGCCTGCGTTGGACCTCCAGGACGGGAATGCCATGCTGGGGCCGCTCGGCTACCATTTGCAGCGCCTTCCGCCGCCGCGCGTCCGTGGAGGTGGCCGCTTCGTGGTTGACGATGGCAACGATCACGCCTACGGACTGCGCATCGGCGAATACACCATTGTCAGCTTCCGTAGCGGCTGCGCAGAATTGCTTTCCACATCCGAAGTTGAGGAGATCATCGCGGGCGCGGCCGCTGGCCTGCTGAACATATTCATTGTATCAGAAATTGGCTCGTCTTCGTCGTCAACGATGACTCCTGGCGGGGCGGCTGATATTAGTGATGGCAGGGAAGTCGACTCATTGTGTGGCATGAAA
The DNA here is from genome assembly GCA_963575745.1 of Prorocentrum cordatum. Lineage (NCBI taxonomy): Eukaryota > Dinophyceae > Prorocentrales > Prorocentraceae > Prorocentrum > Prorocentrum cordatum. Next base: position 102,185 of record CAUYUJ010003348.1, read on the forward strand.
TGCACATTTTCTGTCGAAGCGCAAAAAGAATGGCCTTCCGACCTGCGCGCGCTGATCAAGAGCGAGCACATTTGGTGGCAGCGGGCTGCGGCCACAATGACGGACGAGGCGTTCGGCTGCTCGGGTGCATGGAGATGTCCTTTATGTCCTGTGAGAGTTTTCCCTCGGAAAGAGCGATTTCGTGAACATCTGGCGAACTTTCACCCCGTTCGGAGCTGTGCCATTCAATCTCAGAAACTCGCCAGGCTCGTTTGGCACCGCTGGCAATCCGACTGCGCCCGCAGTGTGTTGCTGCGTCCTTCCCATGTTCAGCGTGCCCCAGAAAGCGGTCGGCGCATCTACGACGCCGTCCAGGACATGCGCTCGCAGTTGCAAACGTCGCCGTCCTGGCCGCGATGTTCGCCTGGCATGCAGGGCGTGAATGGCAATGCATGGTTTGACAGGGCAATCACAACGCTGCTTGACGTGGGCGACACGCGTTACATCCTCAGCGAAGACGGGCATGCTTACCACTGGTTGTCAGCCCAGTATTGCTGCACCAACAAATTCCTTGCGTGCTACCTTGCTGCGTTGATCCATCCGACAACGAAGGGCGCCGTTTCGCGAATCATTTCTTATCTTCAAGACAAGTGCGGGCCCCGCTCGTTCCCCCTGCCGAAAATGGCAGAGATTCATCACACGATTGCAGAGAAACTGCTGGATAATAGTACAATCCAGCGCGCTGTGTCATACTGCAGGGGGGCATTTGATAAAAGAGTGCTTGCAGTTGACGGTCAGTACAAGTCCCTGCTGTCAGTCTTATACCAGACGCCTTTCGGAAGCAAGCCAGTCGGCCACCAGGGGGGCCAGGGCGACCGCGTTCAAGTCATCCTCAGCGTGAGGTGCGGAGAGGCAGTGTTGCACGTGGAGCCGAAACCTTCTGAAGGCTTCCCTCATGTGCTTTCTGTGCTCAAGAAGGCGGCGCAGGATGAGGTGGGCAGCGTCCTCACAATCCATTGCGATCGTCCAGATTCTCTAGATTGCTCCGAGATGTTTGCGCATTTTCCCAAGCTCCAGTGTATTTGCAGAGATCCACTTCACGTCGCCTTGAAGGTGGAGCAGGCGTTTGGGGGGAAAGTCTCGCCGTGCTCGGCGGCAATCCGCAGGTGTTTGGCGAAGTTTCGCAAGGGCTCTCCGTTCGGCAATTCGCAATACTACAAGAAGCGAAGAGGAAACGGCGAGTCGGAGCTGGAAAGCATGATTTCGTCAATGACCCCTGCGCGCGCCAAGCGTCTTCTTGAACAGATTGCGGGGCCTGCGTACCAGGCGAGGTCGTATGCGAGCATGGACTATTTTGTTCGTGACATTGCTGCCATCTGTTTCACGCACCCTGCAGCAATGCGCCGCCGCACAGAAAAGGGAACCACTGTACTTGCGTCTCTGAAGGGCGCTACTTCTAAGCAGAGTCTCGGGTATCTAATGAATGCATCTTTGTTTGTGCATAGAAATCCAGATGCTCCACACATGTGCGGTACTACCTCGCTGGAGGCGTTCATGCTTCAGCTGAAATCATATTTCAGAAATGTGTTTCACCAGACGCGGCGCAATGCCCTGATCGTTTGCAGAATTGCCACGGTGGCCAAACTTTTTGGCGCCTACGCGCGCACTGCATTTCCTGGCATGAACATGCGAGAGCACGAGGCCTTGCTTTCTTTCTGCCAGAACCTACTTGCCTGCGACGTAGATGTCAAACCAAAGCTTCGCATCAATATGAAATCTAACCCGCGCGTCGTCGAAGATGATTTGCCGCCGAGCGCAAAGCGCTTGCGTAAGCATTGAGCATGTGTTTCACTTGAAGGTCATCCATTTTTGCTGAAAAGTTTCACAATCGCCATCATCGCACGATCGTCGTCGCAGTCGCCATGTTGATGGATTCGACGCACGGATTGTTTGCCACCAGATCGCACATCTCTGGGGATGCTTGGGTCGCGACAGCGATGCTATGAGAACGCATTTTGTGATAGTATGAAAACACGCATGTACACGCGCGCACAACTTTGTTAACTGATGCCGATGATGATGATGCTAGTGACGGCGATGCAACGCAGCAAAACGAAGTTGTACGCACACACGGTTTTATCAACTCCACCCGGAACCCCCCCCCCGTCACGGGCGTTGCCTCCTCCGAATAAAAAAACAAGCTCCTCATGAGTGACGCGGGTGCCGGAACTGTGGTGGACAAGGAAGCACGCGGCATGCAAGTGTTATTATTACTATTCCTACGACGTCGACTGCTACTACTACCATTACTATTTCTGCGACTACTACGATTATGTCATTAAGGATACTACTCCGATCGCTAGTAGTTCTATCCCCACTACTACTACTACTACTACGACTACTACTATTACGGCGACTGCGACTAGTATTACCGTTATTACGAGTACTACTGCCGACCCAGTGCAGCGCTTCGTGGCCCCATAGGGGGCCCCACCGAAGCCCCCAGTGGAACCGTCCGCGTGCGCCCCCCGCGCCCGATTTGTCACTTCCACCCGCCCAGTGCAGCGCTCCGTGGCCCCATAGGGAGCTCCACCGAAGCCTCCAGTGGGACCGCCCGCATGCGCCCCCCTCGCCAAATTTGGCATTTTCGCAGACCCAGAGTACAGCGCTTCTTGGCCCCATAGGGAGCCCCGCCGCGGGGCCGCCCGCGTACGCCCCCCACGCCCAATTCAGCATTTCCGCCCACCCTGTACAACGCTTCGCGGCCCCATGGTAAGCTCCACCGAAGCCCCCAATGGGGCCGCCCGCGTGCGCCCCACGCGCTTAATTTTGTATTTTCACTCACCCAGTGTAGCGCTTCGTGGCATCATGGAGAGCTTCGCCGACGGCCCCAGTGCTACCGCCCGCGCGCGCCCCCCCCCCGCCCGCCCGTCGCCGCGCTTCGTGGGCCCATAGGGAGCTTCGCCGAAGAAGATATTCACATTTGCGGCACCCGCAACTTCATATGGTTGGCTCCTTCGCCAGGATTTTTTGTCCCAGCCATCCTGTGGTGTTGGGGTCCTCGCTTTGAAGAGACGGCCCCCGCGTTCCTTTCCTCTTCTCCTCCTCCCCCCTCCTCCCCTCCTCCTTGCGTTTCACCCGCCCAGTGCAGCGTTTCGTGGCCCCATAAGGGGCTCCCCACCGAAGGTCCCAGTGGCGCCGCCCGCGTGCGTCTGCCACCGCCCAGCACAGCCCTTGCTCCCTACGTTTCGCCCACGCAGTGCAGCGTTTCGTGGCCCCATGGGGAGCTCCACCGAATGTCCCAGTGGCACCGCCCGCCAGCGTCCGCCACCACCCAGCGCAGCCCTTGCCCCCCTGCGTTTCACCCACCCAGTGCAGCGTTTCGTGGCCCGATAATGGGGGCCCCACCGAAGGCCCCAGTGGCGCCGCCCGCGTGCGTCCGCCACCGCCCAGCACAGCCCTTGCGCCCTGCGTTTCGCCCACCCAGTACAGCGTTTCGTGGCCCCATAAGGGGGGCCCGCCGAAGGTCCAAATGGCGCCGCCCGCGCGCGGCCGCCGCCGCCCAGCGCCGCCGCGGCCGGGGGGGGCGGCCGCAGCGGCGGCGTTGCCTCGTGCTGCGCCTGTGGGCCGCCGGCGGACCTTGCGCGCTGCGTGGCGTGGGCGCCCCAAGGCGGCCTGGGCGGCAGCAGCATCTCGCCGTCGCTCGGACGCTCATTCCCCGTGCAGCCCTTGCATCCTGTGTTCCACTCACCCATTACAGCGCTTCGTGGCTCCATAGGGGGCCTCGCCGAAGGCCCCGGTGGCACCGCCCGCGTGCGTCCGCCACCGCCCAGCACAGCCCTTGCGCCCTGCGTTTCGCCCACGCAGTGCAGCGTTACGTGGCCCCATGAGGGGGCCCCGCCGAAGGTTCCAGTGGCGCCGCCCGCATGCGTCCGCCACCGCCCAGCACGGCCCTTGCTCCCTGCGTTTCACCCACCCAGTACAGCGCTTCGTTGCCCCATGGGGAGCTCCACCGAAGGTCCCAGTGGCACCGCCCGTGCGCGTCCGCCTCCACCCAGCACGATGATTGTATTCACAAGTGCATTTGGTTGGGCCCTTCGCTCGGCTTCTTTGTTTCGCCCCCCCCCCCCCCGCGCGCAGTTTTTCTGCAGGGGGGGGGGGCGGGTATGTAACAACAAAGCTAGTACTCGCGCTATTTTCCTGCGGGGGGCGAGGGGTGGGGGGTGGGGTGGGGTCAAGTTTGCTAGC
>CAUYUJ010003348.1:111411-131411 GCA_963575745.1 Prorocentrum cordatum
AGTGTTCCCGCGCGATTTTTTATAAATGGAAAACATTATATATATAAAGTAAAAAAACAGCGTTGCGAAGCCCTGTGTCTTCATCTATTTGTTTACCCTCGATCTTGACATCCTTGCGAAACCGAGAGTTTTTGCAGGATTTCGGTATGCGCGCGCGACGGCGCGCGCGTGCACTTCGTCCAGTTTTTTTTGCAAGGGGTTCTTCGAAACTTAGGGTTTTTGATTAACGAGTGTGCGTTTTTTTGGTGTTTTTTTATTTTTTTATTTTGTTGCAGAGGATAGCGGGGGTGCCAGTGCCGGCCCCTCTGGAATGGCGCAGCTCGTATATAGGATGCACGATGGGGCAGAATCGTATGTGAATAGCACTTTTGTTTTTGTTTTTGTTTTCTTTGTTGTTGTTATATAGACATATAGAAAATGAGAATCTGCGTTGTGGAATTCCAGTGCCCGCAGTGATTAGTCAATTCCACCGCTGTCGCAGTCATCCCGCCCGCCCGCCCGCAACCTGATTTGCAGAGCCCGTGCGACGGCGATTGCGGTGAGTGCTTGGCGTTGGCTGGTGCATCTCCGCGGCCGCGCCAGCCTGCGCATGCTCGCGCGCGCAGCGACCAGATGGCGTGACGCGACCGGCGCGGCCGCGGCGGCGTTGGCCGCTGGGCACTTCCAGCGGGCACTTCAGTGCGAGTCTGTGACTTGGGCGGGCGCGGTATGATGGCGACTCCGACAGCCGTATACGCGAGGATGAGAGTAGCGATGATGGTGACGATGGTGGCGATGGCGACGGCAGGGCCAATGACGGCGCCGATGTTGATCGCGCCCGCCGATAACGATGACGATTACCTCGCGTCGGTAATGAAGGTTGTCGAAGGAGTTCGACATGCGCGCGCGGCCGACGCGCGCGAGTGGCTCGCGTGGTATCATTTGATACGGATCGTGCCCCCGAGCGAACGCGCAAGGGCGTTCGGATGAGCTCGACATGCGGCGCGAAAGACCCATTTGGCATGCTTTAGTGGCAATGTTCGAAACTTCAGCTGTTTTAAGAATTCGCAAGAACGCGCGCGCAGTTTTTTCTCAAACAATAAGATGGCGTTGCAAAACCATGTGTTGTTATGCGTTTTTGGGACACTATATTTTGAATTCCTTACGGAACCTACGGTTCTTTTTAAACAAATCGGCATGCGCGCGACGACGCGCGCGTGTGCATTTCGCGCTCGTTTTTTCGTTGAGGGGCTCGTGCGACAGAGCGCGCGCAAGCGTGTTCGAGCGATTTCGTGAGGCGCGCGCGAGATGCCCGCTTGGTAGCATGATATGAACTTGTAGAACCTTCGGGTTTTCGTTGTAAGCTGCAAGGGCACGAGCGCCAGTTTGTTAGAGCATCTTTGTTGCGAAACCATGTGTGTTAATATGTTTTCGGGACACTCGGTTTTGACATATTTACGGAACCTACGGTTTTTGAAAAATGTCGGCACATGCGCGCGACGACGCGCGCGTGTGCACTTCGTCAATTTTTTTGCAAGAAAGGTTCTTGAAACGTATGGTTTTTGATCAACGAGTGTGCGCGCATTTTTTGTTGCAGAGGATGATCGTGGGGGAAGATCCTAACACTGTTTTAGAATGGAGAATCTCTGTGGCTGTGCGTTTTTTGTGCAATCTGTGTGGTGCAATTTGTGTGATGCATTGTATGCTCTATGCTGCGAACGGTCAAAAAACGCACCGATGACGTGATTTTGGTTTCCGGCAATCTTTGCGACGGCAGCTACATAGACGCCAGACCGGCAGACAGGCTCAGACAATGGTGTCGACGAGGCGGCGACGGCGGCTACATAGCCGCAAGACCGACAGACAGGCCCAATTTTTTTTCCAGAAGTTAGATCCCCTAAGTTCAAGTACTGTTTGGGGAACTTATGCTTGATTCAATACGTAAGTACTGTAAAAGGAGCTCGCTGGAGGCGAGGGCCAGTGCACGTTCCTGTGCCTCGCCGACGGCAGGGGTTGGGTGTTGGACCGGGAACCTGGCCTAGAGCTGTGCTACAAGCTTTTCGAGCCGGTGGACGAGCTCTGGCTCTACGATCCCGAGAACGAGAGGCCCATGGCCATCCGAGACAGTGCTTTCATCGATGGGGAGAAAACGGGTCAGACGTTGGAGCCAGGCGAAAAATTCTCCGTGAGTGAGATACAGGCCTCTGAAGACACCGGCACAATCCTCTTCTTGAAGCTCAAGGACGGGCGGGGGTGGGTGTTCGACCAGCAAGATGAAGACGGGGACATATTGTGTAAGAGGATGATTGACGAGACGTGGGAGTACCGGCCAGTAAACGGAGCACCCATTGCGATCCGTACAGAACCCAATTTTGATTCAGAGAAGACGGAACACAAGATGTACCCAGAGGAGTCTTTCAGAGTGGACCTAATAGTGCAAGGTTCAGATGACGAACTCTTCTTGAGGCTTGAGGACGGGCGGGGGTGGTTATTCGACAAACACCCCGAGAACGGGACGATGTGCTTTAGGGTCTTCTAGTGCTGAACAAACCGGCCAGAGCAGCACGCACCGGGCCGAGCTGCAGGAGAGTGGAACAGCCTACTTTTTCGCGCTCGCCTGCCAGGGCAACTTTTTGCGATGCGCTGTGTGACTAGCAGTAGTGAGGAGGAGGAGGAGGAGGAGGAGGAGGAGGAGGAGGAGGAGGAGGAGGAGGAGGAGGAGGAGGAGGAGGAGGAGGAGAACACAATGGACCACCAGACACCTCTCAGGCAGGAGGACGCAGGAGGAAGTGATGAGGATGGGCGGCAGAATCCATTCCCTCCTTCTTTTTATTCTCATCCCCCCCCTCTCCCCCACCCCTGAGGGAGGGAGGAGTTGGAGAGGATGCGAGTTGTGCGGGGATGGGGGGGAGAGGGACGAGAACGAGAGGGGAGCAGGGAGAGGAGGGGGGAGCGAGGGAGGAGCAGGAAGAGGGGCAAGAGGAAAAGGGGGGAGGAGGAGGTAGGAGTGGCGTTGGGCCACGCCGTCGCAGCGGGCGTCGGGCGGTGCGCGAGCGAGCGTGCGGAGTGGGCGCGGAGGGGGGGGGGGCGGGAGCGGCAGGAACAGATGATCCGCACGGGCGATGGCCATCCCCGCAGGCGGGGGATCAGAGTGTGTCCAGAGGCGCTCGGTGCCAGCAGCGCGTCAGGGCGGGCGCAGCGACGAGGTGGCTCAGAGGGTCTGCCAGATTCGTCCCGGGGGGGATCCAGAGCACCCAGGGGCGCGCGCGCCTCACAGGCGGGTGTCCCATCAGACCTCTGCGCCCAGGCAACACAGCGTGGCCGATCCGATCAGGCCTTTGCGGATCACGATCTCGGCCGCGGAGCTATCCACGACGCCGGTGATGTCGGCGCCCTCCAAGTGGCGACGCCGCTTCCAGAAGGCAGGGCGCACGCACAGAGTTTTGCCTGCTGTGATCGGCCGCTCCCGCCCTGGGGGCAGGATGCGACCCAGTGAAGTGTCCGCAGGCGCGTCTAAGAAGTTGATGATTCTAAGCCTAGCGTCCAAGAGCGTTGCACCCAACGCCCCGGTGCACTGAACGCCTCAGTGCCGCGCGGCTCGCCGTGGCCCTTGGCGTCGCCAACGAGAAAGCAGTGCGGCTGGGAGCGAGGCCGACGCAACAGTGGGTTGAATTCGCCCCGACCCTGGCGCGCCAGGCATCTCCATCAAACCGTCACTGCGCATCCAGAAGTGCCAGTTCGTGCGCGAAGTCATCAATTGCTGCTGCTGCTGTTGCTGCTCACAGCCGCCCACAGTCACAACTAGGCACGGCCTTATCTGTATCCCAGGCGAGCGTGACGAAAAACAGTCCATCTTCTGCCTGGGGACAAGACGGCCCAGTGCAGCATTTTCGCATCAACCGTGGCCAGGGTGAGTTGGTGATGCGGGTGCACGCTTGAGCTGGCCTGGACCAGAGTAGTGGCCCCACCGACGCACTTCATCGTCTCAGCAAGCGGTGTGGCAGCAGCGTCTCCCCAGGCGCGAGACCATGTCGTGCTGCTCGGTGCCTGGGGGAGGAGGATGGGGTGGGAGGAGAGGAGGACGGGGGGAAAAAGGGGAGGAGGAAAACCAGATGAGGAGGACGAGGACGAAGAGGTGGAGGAGGAGGAGGAGGAGGAGGAGGAGGAGGAGGAAGAGCAGGAGGAGGAGGAGGATGGGGAGGAGGACGAGGAGAAATAGGATGGCTAGGAGGAGGCAAGCTGGGTACTCTCGCGTCATATCTGACGTCCTACCCCTCCCTCTCATCCCTTGCCATGGCGTAGATTTCCTTTCTATTCGCACAGTCGGATGTCGAGCAGGGCAATGGTCGCGAGAGGAGAACGGCAGAGGAATGGCATGGCGTAGAGGAGCACGGCAGAGAGGAGGAGAAGGTGCCTGGGGGCTGCCGCGGGGAGGCTTATAGCTGTGGGCGTGGGAAGAGGAGAAGAGGAAGCGGAGGAGGGGGAGGGGAATGGGGGAGGGAGCGCAGTCAAGGGAGGTGAGAAGAGGCGGAATATTCGGGGCAGAGGAGGGAGTAATTGGGTAGCAGCCTGTAGGGAGGAGAGATGGAACAGACTGATGAGTGAGAAGCGGGAATGGATGGGGATGAGGGATGCTGATGCATGAAGGTGGGACGACTGACGGGAGGATCGGTGAGGGAGGAATCGGGGAGGGCAGGAGGCGGGAGGAGGGAGAGCGGTTTCCGAGTGAGCGAGGATGAAGCGTGGATGAGCGGCATGCAGTCGGGACAAGGCAACAGAGGCATCCGACCCGTTGTTGGCTGGTTACTCTGAGCGCCAGGTGCCCAGGAGCGACCGCACACACCCTCCCAAGGCCGCAGAGCAGTCGAATTCGTTTGATTCTGCGCGATTTCGACTGCTCTTTGCTCCTGTAGATGCTTCCTGGTTGCTTCTGGGCACCGCTTGCCGAGGTTTTCTGCTAGGAAACTGGATCCACTTTCTGCGGCCTGCCTGGGCGAGAGCTGGAGAGCTGGATGAACATGTAGCTGCCTGTGGCCCTCGTGCGGCCAGGTACGCTGGCCCTCCGCATGTGGGCGTCGGCTTTTTCGTTGTTCCGGCTGTTAATTGAAAACTGGGGCCGTGCACACAAACATCGCGAAGCGTCGATTGGTATAATATTATCACAGCGTGCCTATCAGAAGGCGGGGCAGGTGGAGGAACACTTTTTCCTCATGGCCGATGCGCAGCTTCAAGAATGCTCCAGTGCCCCGCAGCATGAGGCTGCGGAGCACCACTTTGCCGCTCTCGGCCACCATCTTAAAACTCGGCTGTGTTCCATTATCTTCAGAATGGAGCGGGCCCGTTTCTGCCACCCGCCTCTGCTGCCACCTTTCCTTCAGGCAAGGCAGGGCGTGCGGCTGAGCGGGTGGGTCCCAGATCAATGGTTCGGCCGAGGAGGTCTACGGTAAGTAAAATGAGGATGAGGATGAGGAGGAGGAGGAGGATGAGGATGAGGATGAGGAGGACGAGGACGAGGATAAGGATTATGAGGATGAGGATGAGGATGAGGATGAGGATAAGGATGAGATGAGGACGATGATGATGATGATGATGATGATGATGATGATGATGATGATGATGATGATGATGATGATGATGCTGATGATGATGATGATGATGATGATGATGATGCTGATGATGATGATGATGACGATGCTGATGATGTGGCTGATGTTTATTCTGATGATTATGATGTTGATGACGATGTTGGTGATGACGATGATGCTGATGATGATGATGATTCTGATGATGATGATGACGATGTTGGTGATGACGATTATTATGATGATGAGGAGGATGAGGATGAGGATGAGGATGAGGATGCGGATTGTGATTCTTTGGCTTACGCCGCACCGCCGACCCCTTGGGGGAGAGTCGCTGTTGCGGCTTCTTGGTGCTGCGTGACTTATGCTTGTACTTATATCGAAGACGCCTACGGCGAATCACCGCCGCCCCCTACCCTTTTGGAAGCGCTTATGTGGCCGACAGCTGGGCTAAAGCTTGGTCAAGCTATCGGGCCAGTTGTTGCCCGAGTCGGTTTGGAAAGCCTTCGGGGAACGCGGGGGGAGCAAGAGGAGGAGGAGGATCAGGAGAGGACAGATGATGATGATGATGATGATGATGATGATGATGATGATGATGATGATGATGATGATGATGATGATGAGGATGAGGATGAGGATGAGGATGAGGATGAGGATGAGGATGATGGGGAAGGAGGAGGAGGAGGAGGAGGAGGAGGAGGAGGAGGAGGAGGAGGAGGAGGAGAAAGAGGAGGAGTAGGAGGAGGAGACTTCTTGGGAACCTCTTGGGAGGCCTCTTGGGAGGCCTCTGCGGAGCTTCCCGGGAGCCTTTGGAGGCCTCTTGGGAGCCTCCCTGGGCCTTTTGGGGGCCTCTTGGGGGCCTTTGGGGGCTTCTTGGGGGCCTCTTTGGCCGTCTTAGGTCGTTCCTGACTCGCCTGACGCCGTCGGAAGCCGTCTTGGGGGCCTCTCTGAACCGACTTGGGGCCCTCTTCGGGCGCTTCAGGGCCGTCTTGGAGATCGTCTTGGCCGTCTTGGAGGCCTCTTGGGCCGTCTTGGGGCCCTTTGTGGGCCGTCTTGGGGGCCTATTGGGTCGTCATGGGGCCCTCTTGGAGGCCTCTTGGGCGATTTTTGGGACCTTGGGGGCCCTCTTGGCACGCGTTTGGCGTGTCTCGTGTTCTCCTTGGCGCATGTTTGGCGCGTCAGCTCTCCCGCGCTCTTGCACACATTTGGCGTGTCTGCCCACGCGACCAGACGGACGCAAGGCTTAGTGGTGGTTGTGGGGGGCCCTCTTGGGCCGTCTTGGGCCGTCTTGGGCCGTTTGAAGGCCGAAACGGCGCAAATGACAGAATCCATGAAAAATTAAGGAAAATCAGAGATTTTGACTTCTTCGAGCCTTCCCTGGAGGACCTTGGAGGTCTCTTGGGCCGTCTTGGAAGCCTCTTGGGGGCCTCTTGGGCCGTCTTGGGCCATCCTGAGGCAACCATAGGCCGTCTTGGGTGCATCTTGTGCCGTCTTGTAGGCATCTTGGGGCCATCTTAGCCGTCTTGGAGGTCATCTTGGCCGTCTTGGAGGCATCTTGGAGACCATTTGGAGCCATCTGGACCGTCTTGGACACCATCTTGGGCCGTCTTGGACGATTTTTTGGGGACGTTGTGAGCGACTGCGCGCCTTTCTGGGTGGCCGGCGGGACGGGCTGGAGCCCCAGAGGAGAGTTTTTTTGGAAAAGAACCCAAACCAAACCGTCTGGGATCCAGCATGCCAGGCACTCCTGTGATGAATCAACAGGGGGCGGCGGATCTAGTGGCCTTCGGCCCATCCCGCGACCGTGCCTGGGTTTGGTTCAGAGGCGACCGAGGCCGCGCTCTGCGCCTTCGTGAAGGACAGGCCTTCTCAGATTATTGCCAGCACCAGGGGCAGCCGGCGGCAGCTCTGGCCGACCTCCGAGCTGCGACTCCCGCCCGAGCTGGTCTGAGATCCACGACGGCTCGATCCAGCCACTGCCTGCTGCACGGTGGTTGTGGGATTCCTCCGGAAGGCTCGCACAGCTCAGCGGAGCAAGAGGTGATACGATACGTTCAGATATTTGCTGGCCTTCGGCCCATCTCGCCACTGTGCCTGGGTTGTAGGTCAGAGGCCTCTCGGGGCCCTCTTGGCCCGTTTTTGGGCGCTCGTGGCTCCGGCCAGAAAGTCATTCGGGAAGCGCCAGGGAACCGCGGGAGGCACGCCAGGAACCCCTGAACATTTGATTTGGGGTCTGGGCCCTTTAATTTTGTCATCCTGGAGGCTGAGGATTGAGGACTACATGGGGCCCGAGGGCATTCCAACTCGTGCTTCGTGGCACGGTGGCGGATTTCAAGTATTTCCAAGACTACCCTGATTTCCAATACTTCCAAGTGTACCGCTCGGGCTGCATAAGCGATGGCGGCTAGACACTCCGGAACTCCTGGGACGTATCTTGAGCCTCTCGCATCAGGACATCATTCTCGTCCTAACAGCTGCTGCGAGGGTCGAGGATTCGACGCCGCTTGGAGCCATGGAGGCAACCCTGGGGACCACATCTCCCCTCGCTCGCGCCATCTTGAGCCGAACTGGTCATTGATGGCGAGTGGTGCTGCGGTAGGAGGTGGTTCTGGGCCCTTGAGGGGCCTCCCACGGCCTCCTAGGGCCTCGTGGGCCTTGGAGGGTCCCGTGTGGAACTTCTGGGGAGTTTAGCAGGCGGATGGGCAAGCGAGGCTAAATGAATGATGATGAACATGATGATGATGATGATGATGATGATGATGATGATGATGATGATGATGATGATGATGATGATGATGATGATGATGATGATGATGATGATGATGATTCTGATGATGATAACGATGATGACGCTGATGATGATGATGATGGTGATGATGATTATGATGATGATGATTGTGATGCTGATGGTGATGCTGATGATGCTGACGATGACTATGATGATGGTGAGGAGGATGAGGAGGAGGAACAGGAGGATGATACTGATGCTGATGCTGATGATTCTGATGATGGTGATGATGATGACGAGGAGGAGGAGGAGGAGCAGCATCATTATCAGCATCAGCACCGTCGTCGTCATCACTAGCATTATCAACATCGTCCGCATCCTCATCATCCTCATCCTCATCAGCATCATCATCATCGTCATCGTCATCATCGTCGTCGTAGCTGTCATAGTCATCATCCCTATCATCATCAGCATCATCATCGTCATCGTCATCATCATCATCATCATCATCATCATGATCATGTATTCTTTTCGGGGATCATCCGTCAAAATTGGAACGATACAGAGAAGATTAGCATGGCCCCTGCGTAAGGATGCCACGCACAAATCGAGAAGTGTATACAATCATCATCATCGTCATCGTCATCATCACTATCATCATTAGCAGCAGCAACATTACCATCATCGTCATCATTCTCGTCATCAGCAGCATCATCGTCGTCAATCTTCTCCTCACGTCCTCCTCTTACTCATCCTCAACCTCCTTCCCGATCTCCCTCTTACACCACCCTCGATTCCTCATCCACTGCAGCCTCCCTTCTACTCCACCACGTCATCCTCTTCCTCCTTATCCTCCCCCAGTTGATGCTGATGATGAAGACGATGATGATAACGATGGTGACGATTATGCTGATGATGGTGGCTGTGGTCATGATGATGCTGCTGCTGATAACGATAATCTTGATGATGCTGATGATGATGCTGATGATGATAGTGATGATGATTATGATGACGATGCTGACGATCATGCTGGTGCTGCTGATGATGATGATGATGCTGATCATGATGCTGGTGCTGATGATGAGGCTGATGATGATGCTGATAATGATAATGATGTTGATGCTGATGCTGATTGTGATGCTCATGATGACGATATGCTGATGATGCTGATACTGATGCTGCTACTGCTACTGCTGATGACGATGCTACTATTGATGATGATGATGCTGCTGATGATGATGATGAGGATGCTGATGGTGATGATGATGGTGCTGATGATTTTGCTGATGCTTATGCTGTTGATGATGATGATGATGATGATGATGATGATGATGCTGATGATGATGATGATGATGATGATGCTGATGATGATGATGATGCTGACGGTGATGATGATGCTGCTGCTGATGCTGATGCTGCTGATGATGCTGCTGCTGATGCTGATGATGCTGCTGCTGATGCTGCTGATGATGATACTGACGACGATGATGATGCTGATGCTGTTGATGATGATGACTGCGATGATGATGATGATGATGATGATGATGATGATGATGATGATGATGATGATAATGATGATGATGGTGATGACGATGTTGCTGCTCCTGCTGTTGATAATGATGATGGTGATGATGATGCTGCTGCTGCTGCTGCTGATGATGATGATGATGATGATGATGAGGATGATGATGATCTTGATCATGATCATGACGACGACGTCGACGACGGTGGCGACGACGACGATGACGATGATTCAATAATCATTGGTTTTGGTGGTGATGATGATGGTGGTGATCGGATGATGATGGTTATGATGACTACAAGGAGGACGAAGCGGGGGAGGAGGTGGAGGAGGATGAGGAGAGGGGGAGGAGGACGTGGAGGAAGAGGAAGAGGAGGAGGAGGAGGACGAAGACGAGGATACGGAGGAGGAAGAGGAGGATGAGGAGGAGGAGGAGGAGGAGGAGGAGGAGGAGGAGGAGAAGGGAAAGGAGATGAGGAGGAGGACCAGTGTAAACCCAAGACGCATCAACGATGTGGGAATCTACCCTCCGTAGCATTTTTGGCCCAAGCCATTTTGGCTCAAGGCTCACACCTGCCCCTGGAAGTTGATCCGTGGCCGTGATCGACGGGGAGGCTCAGGCTTGGGGAAAAGGCGCGCCCTCTTAGGCTCCCGTACACCCCCAATCGGGTGTCGTCCGTCCCTTAGGCATGTCTCGTTTTGGTACTGCGTGCCCGCCATGGTTCACAGCCTTCCTTCGCCGAGGGGCAGTTTGCTGGCCTGGTACGACGTGGAAGAAACCCACCTCCCAGATGAATGAGATCGGCGGAAGGGTGGCAGCCGTCGAGGTCAAGTTCGAGGAACTCCAGGCCAAGCAACGCGACACCGATAAGATTCTGCATGTGGCTACAACATCGTCAGCGGCTTCCACATCCATGGGGCACAAGCGTCCTCGTGCCATGGGCACCGTGGGCACTGCTTGAGATGCTTCATAGCCTGGTCGTCTCTGGGTCTCTGGATATCCTCGTGGTGGTCTAGATTTCAAGCGCCGCGGCTTCGGTCCACCGTCCCGTCCCATTTGCTCGTGGGCACCACAGCCAAGTTCGCCAAGACCAGTCAGAGCTTCTCGCTGTACCCCGCCACTCCTAAGTTGGCTGCTGGGTTCAAGGAGTGGTTCATCGCTCAGAATTTGGAGTGGGCCGGCGCTCGGGATAACAACCAGCATGCGCTGCGCCTTCGTTTTGTTCTACCAGATCTTGTTCGGCACCGCCAACGCTATATGTCCAAGATGTGGGCTCCTGTCGTCCAGCACCTGCACAGCATTAACAGGTTCGATCACACCTTCGCGATTGGCGCTAATGGCTTCCGTCGTGAGTTCTTCAATCGCACTGAGTCTGGCCACTACGTGCTGGTCAAGGGGGAGGTTGATTCGCTCGGGCGGCTTTGCCCAAACCGGACGAAGAGGACCTGCGCTAATGGGGGATCGCCGCTGGGGTCATGCAGAAGTGGACCGACGCTTGCCGTGGTTGACATGTGACGCGACCAGCTACTTCGACGCCGTGCTGGTCAGGGCTTGCAGCCAGCGCCACCATCTCATTCAGCACGATCTTTACAGGCCTCTGGGATACAGGTCGCTTCAGTGTGTGATAGTCCGAATTCGCCACGTACAAGTTCTGTGCCTACTTCTTCGTGCTCGTCGTCTACTCCCTCTGACTCTGAGCATGGGGAGCCACCTGCTGCCGCTGTCCTTGCCCTATCTTTGCACGGTCCGCCACCGCCGTGGTCTAGGAGCGACCGTGCGATGCACCAGCCGCCTTTTTTCCCTGCTTCATCTTTCAGCGTCCTGTCTTGGAATGCTCGTGGGCTATTTGCTTCAAGTCGCACGCGTCGTCGAGTGAATGCTGCGGCCAGATATCGGAAGTTCCCGGGTCCATGTCGGAACTGCTGCGTCGTCTGTGCCCAGGGGCGCGCGGGGCAGTTGCAGATCTGGAGGCTCTCCAGGGGGATTTCCGTGGATCGAGTGTTGGGGCCGCCATGTTCCACGACTCGGCGCGCGCCGGTGGCCTCGTCGCGTTCATTGCCCCAGAGCGTCCAACATGTCATCTCTGTCTCGCATCGCATCGCCCAGGAAGGGAGGGTGCTTCTGAGTATCTTGACGGGATGGGGCAAGGAGCTTAGCAATCATGAGTGTGCGCGTGCCGAATGCCCGTGCGCCGCTGCGTGTCTACTCAGACTCGCTTGATGAGCTCGTGGAAGTTTTACCGCCGCCCAAGCAGTGCTTCTCGATCATGCTAGGTGATTGGCATTTCGCGCTAGAGGAAGAGGGAAATATGTTTGCTGATGGCAGTGGATGGTCCAATGGAGATGTTTATTCCGTGAAGGTTTTGCTTGCAAATGTGAGAACTGGATATGGTTCTGGCAAGCCGGGGACGCGAGGCGAGAGTTACGCGACAGGAGTATTGCGCAGCTTGATCGAGTGTACTCCTTCTTGCCGGCTGCGGTGGCTTCTGGTATCATTGCCCAAACCTTTGTCTTTGGCAAGCTGTGTCATGCCCGCGCCCCCGATCACGTCCTGTCCCTGCCCAGATCCGCACTTTCCGCCCCCCACTATGGTGAGGCGCGATTGCCCCGAGTTGGCCAGGCAAGCCTGACACTTCCCAGCAAGTTCTAGAACCGGAACTCGAGGCCCGCGCTGATAAGTTCGATGCGCTTGACGCCGCTGCGGTCGTGCGCAGTGTCAAAGGGATTCTGCGCCATATCGTTCCTCGGGTTCGTTGTCGTCTCGGTAACCGGGTTGCCGTGGAGTTGCAAGTGGGGCGTTGCTGGTGCCTGGTTTCTCTCCGAGGTCTCAAATCTCAGCGGGACCGTCTAGTTTGCAAGGCGCTTCCCTGCTATCCGCCGCTGCAGCAGTGTCTTGATATCAGCGCGATCGTCTGCGCGGACTTCCAAGGTGTCCGCGGCCGCGCCCGGGATTTTTCTTGTCCAGATTTTGAATGGGGAGGAGGAGCAGGTGCAGGGGGGCGTGAACATGACTGAGGAGGCTAGGAACCTCGTCCTTGGGAAGCCACGCCGTCAGCCAGAGTTGCGGAGGAAATTTGGGCGCCGTGCAGTGATCGCTGCCGCTTTTAATGAGCGCGGCCAGCCGTGCGCTGCCCTGGATGAGTCCGCCAGCGAGTCAGCGAACCATTGCGGGGGGGCGGGGGTGGAGTTTTCTTTGCTGTGCCCGCCGGTCATTCTGGATGGTGAAATCCTGGCCCATGCGGAAGCTGTTCCTGAGGGCGATGATGAGACTCGCGTTCTCTGGGGAGTTGTCTATGCAGATTTCTGCCAGCATATTAGACGGTGCCGTGACTCTATGCCTGGGCCAGATGGAACTGCGCATGCTTGTTAGCGCGTTGGAGCTGCGCCCCGCTACCATTCCGACTACCACTTAGAGATTGTCCAAGGTAGTGTGGGCTCTCTACCGTTTGATATGGGTCAGGTGCCGTTGGTTTTCCCACCGAAGAGGGGCGGGGAAAGGGAGTGGGGCTGGGGACAATATCCGTGATTTTTCTAGCACGTGCCCGCTCGCGATGTCCAGCTCCGATGCCGAAGTTTTGTCTAGTGTCTTCTGCATGCCGCTCAATGTGTTCTCCCAGTCCACGGTTGCCCCTCTGCATAAGTGTGTCAGGGGTAGGCAGATGCCAGCGACTGTTGCCCAAGCGGAGACCTCAGTGTACGACAATGCTGCCATCCTCTTCCCCTGGCTTTGCCGAGGCCCCCCCATCGCTCGAGCGCGTCTGGCTTTTCGCCGTGCCTGCTGCCATGCGCGCGCCGCCGTTCGCCCTGAGCTCTTGCAAGGTACTCTATGCAAATGATTCCCTGGGAGGCCGGAGGTTCGGGAGGTTCGAGCTTCGCCGGGGTGTTCGGCGAGGGGGTCCCAGCTCCTCCATGGCTCTCTTCTGTCTTTGTTTTGATCCTGTGCCCAGATCGATTCAGCCTGCGCTGCCTGCTCACGTGTCGCTCTGTTTTGCCTATGCCGACGACTGTCTCTTTTCCGTGGTCAACTTTTTTTTTTTTTTTTTTTTTTTTTTTTCTTCAGATCTCCGCGTTCTGTCTGGCGCCGGCTGCGCGTGTCAGAAGGAGCCGTCGGACTGGCGCTCAAATCAAGCAAGTGTGCATTACTTCCGTGTGAAAAGGCTGAGGAAGGAGGAGGTGCGATGTAAGCTGGGCCACTGGGGAAAGGGGTGGAGCTGGTGGGGATTTGCTATGCAGTGAAGTATATGGCCATTATATTGGCTTTGAAGCTGCTGGCTTCGCCCGGGAAGCACCCCATCGCCGAGTTCGTTGCCTGCTGTGCCCAGCTTCGCTAGCTCTCTCCTGGCAGTGCCGTCATTGTTGCCGCTTTTAGAATCATGTACCTGTCCGTTCTGCAGTTCGCGATGCAAGGGGGGCCCTTCGCTCCGCTCTTGAAGAAAGTTTACAGGCATATTCTTCAGAGGCTCACTTGTGGTCCGCAGTCACCACGCGTTTTCGTATACTATGCTAGTATCTATAGAATTGGGGTTCCAGATCGAGTATCCCGAAATCGCGGCCCTCTCTATTGCCTGCCGCGCCCGTCTTGCCTGCGAGGTCCTTGGGGCCGGAAACAGTTGTGCGGGGCTTAAGCGTGTGATTGACAGTCGCGCTGTTTGTTATGGGCGTCTGGTTGATCCGAATTGCCAGTGTCGGCGGTTTTCTTGCCCACTATGTTTCAGTCTGCTCAGCTCGTGCGCGGTGTTGTTCGTCTTTTAGAGTTGCAGCTTGCCGCGTTCCAGAGACAGCTGCGTGCCCGCCTCCATGCTCTTCCCCTTCCTGGGCCGTCGCCCTTCGAGGGCCTGCAGTGCCGTCTCAGGGGCTGGCTGCCAGAGTATGTTTGTTCTAACCTTGCTCACCTCATCCTTCAACGCCGTCGTAATGCAGCAGCGTTCTCTTCTGATCTCGCCATGGGTGTTCTTCGTGTGTGTACTCGTGGGGTATGTGCCAGCGCTCGTTTTCACTCCTCGCCCCTCGTATGTATCCTTGGGGTACAAACAAAGAATATAGGTTTGCCACGTCCAGAGACCATGGCGACCTTCGCCCCTGCAAGTTCTGCCATCGCTTCCCCGAGATGCGTGTCAGATGGATGGTTCGCAATTTCCTATAGCAGCTGTTATGATGTCACGGATTGTTTTTATAATCCCTCCCTCTTCCCGTGTCGCTGCTGCGTGCTTACATGTGTGACGCTTTATGTCAGGTTTGGCCCCCTTGGCACTACCGCCCAGGATTTCGAGGCTACGCTGCATTTTTTTGTTTGTTTTTTTTTGTTTTGTTTTTTTTTTTCACGCGGCGGCACCAGGCCGTAGCCGCTGCGTGGGACGCGAGCGGGACTGGGCCTGGATGGCTCGCTCCTGGTTGACAACCGTTGGGTTGTATTCCAACTGTGCCGTGTGGGGGCCTCCAGTGTAGCCCATGAAGCCTCAGCGCCCTTAACAGGTGTTGGCCTGGAATCGGGTTGCAACAAAACACGATATTGGAATACGCCCTCCCTGCAATGTCCCTCTTCACAGGCCCCTTACAACAAGGGCCGTTTCCAGTGAAGGAATTGCCCCGTTGGGGGACAACCGTGTGAACATCTGGAAGCGTGCCACAACACCGTCTTCAGGATCTCAACGCCACGAATTAACCAGACTGATACGTCGTGGCGATCATGAATAATGCCAGAACACCATTCCTGGGACATCAGCACCGCGAGTCAACGTAACTGTTGCGCCCTGACAATCCTGAATGGTTCCAACACGCAATATTTGGTATGTTAACCATGAGAACCAATGAAACTCTTACAAGTGCTTTACACGAGTGTGCGCCGCGCTAAAACGAGAACCGCATTTTGAAAAAAACACCCTCAATCTGTGAAGCTCTTGAAAACGAATGTGCGCGCCGCTAAGGCGAAAACCGCATTTTGACCCCCCCGATACGTGAGTCTTTTGCACATTTCTGTAACGAATTTGCGCGGCGCTACGGCGAGAACCACATCTTGAAAAGAAACAGTCCTCATTCCGTGAAGATCTTGCACATGTTTACAGCGAGCGTGAGTGGCGCTACGGCGAGAGCCGACCTTTGAAAACCAGCCGCCCTCATTTCGTAATGCCCTCGCCAATTTTTAGACAAACGTACGCGGCGCAAAGGCGAGAGCCACATTTTGAAAACCGCCCGCCTTCAATCAATGGCGGTCTGGGCAAATTAAAAGAATGCGCGGTGCTAGGGCGAGAGCCATATTTTGAAAAGGAGCCGCCCTCAATCCGTGAACCCCTTGCAAGTTTTTGAAACGAAGGTACGTGGTCCAGTGGCGAGAACCACATATTGAAAACGACCCGCCCTCCGTCTGTGAAGTTGTTGTCAATTTTGAAGCATCAAGGTCATACGTGATGAGGAGGTCTCAGGCGATACGCCCATCCCGCCCTTCCGACCGGCCTCGGGGTGCGACAGGGGAATTTATTTATAAGGACAAGGAGTGGAGGAGGAGGCGGATGATGATGATGGTGATGATAATGATGATGAGGAGGAGGAGGAGGATGAGATGGAGGAGGAGGAGGAGGAGCAGGATGGAGAGGAAGGAAACGGAGGACTTGGTGGCGGTGGAGGGCTATGGGAACGATGAGATGGTGGAGGAGGGAGCGGGGGTAAGGACGGATGGTAATGTTGATACGTATGATGCTGATGACGATGATGATGCTGATTGTACTGCTGGTTATGCTGATGATGATGCTGCTGATGATGATGATGGTTATGATGATGATGATGATGATGATGATGATGATGATGATGATGATGCTGATGCTGATGCTGATGCTGATGCTGA
Organism: Prorocentrum cordatum; assembly: GCA_963575745.1. Classification (NCBI taxonomy): domain Eukaryota; class Dinophyceae; order Prorocentrales; family Prorocentraceae; genus Prorocentrum; species Prorocentrum cordatum. The sequence continues at coordinate 128,061 of CAUYUJ010003348.1, forward strand.
TGCTGATGCTGATTATGATGATGCTGCTGCTGATGGTGATGATGCTGAAGATGACGGTGATGATGATGGTGGTCATGATGATGATGCTAATGATCATGCTGCTGCTGATGATAATGTTGCTGCCGTTGATGCTGATGATGATGACGACGATGATTATGAGGGTGATGGCGATGATTCGGAGGAGGGGCAGGTCGAGGGAGGAGGGATGATGCGAACGAGGTGGAGGATGCGCAGCCTCGTCCAAACTCCTCACGGGATTGCCAAAGTTAGCGTCTCCCGGCGGCACCCGCGCTTCGGCTGTATCTAGACGGTGGGTGCATTCCCGCTCCCCGAGAAGCTTCGGGCGGGGTGTCACCCGCGCGCCGCACGCAGCGCCTCCTCCTCGAAGGGGGCTACCTCGTCTTCGCCGTCCTCCTCGTCCTCTTCTTCTCCTCCTCGTCCTCCTCATCACCATCTTCGTCCCTCGCCGCCTCTCGTTTTCCTCCCGCTCAACTTTCTCCCACTCTCCCTCCGTCCACTTCCCACTCCCCATCCACTACCACCTCCTCCTCCACCTGGCATCGCTCGGACCTGTGAACTTATCCCTTCGAGGACAATCGGGATCCTGCTAGAAAAAGCAACAAAAAAAACACGAAACCGAATAATACACGGGGAATGGACGTCCTCGCGATGGCAAGTCAAGTTCCTCCTTCACCACTGCCGCTCTGGTCGTCCCCTGGCATGTAGGCGTCGCGGTAAAAGCATGACGGGTGGTTTTGTCCGCGCCTCGGGCCCCCGGGACCCCTGCCGATTGATCTGGCCTGAAACGCTGGCATGCAGACAAGGTTCGGCGCCCCCAGACGCTCGGCATCGTTCAGACTTCTGGATTTTTTTCCGGCGGGGGCAATCGAGGAGCATTTGGGGTCACCCTGCTGAACAAAGAAACGCACGAAACCAACAACAAATTGGGAATCGATGTCCGAGCGATGGCAAGAACAGTGTGGGGACCCCACCGCGTGGTGAGTCAGTAGGGATTCGGGGTCACCGCACGGTTCTGGGATTCGGTCGTCCGAGTTCTCGCGACCAGGGCTTCCGAGTCCCAAGGCCGTGCAGTGACGGACGGCGCGGTGAGGTCTTGAAATTTCCAGGTCGCCACGCGCTCCGCAAGCACACGGTTTTGGGACGCTGGAGATGTCGAGAGCTCTGGTCGTTAGCTTTTTCATGCTGTGTTTTTGTTTTTTTGTTTTTGTTGTGTTTGTTGCTTTTGTTGTTGTTTTTGTTGTAGTTGTTGTTGAATTTTCATTTCTGAAGAATAAATATTGTTGATCCCCCCGTCCGGTGCACATTTTTTCGATTGAAGTGCCCTTCCCGGGGCTCGCACCTTTTTTTGATCAGGGAAAGTCTTGAGGGTCAAACTGCGTTGTTGGCCCCCGGTTTACAACAACAACGGCTCCCGCTCCCGCCTCATATTTCCTTACAATTTATTGAAGAATCGCGCTTTCGCTTGAGACTTCCGTGCAATTTACTACCGGATCGCGGCTCCCGCTTGATACAGTTATTTGAAGAATCGCGCTCTCGCTTGGGACTTCCTCGCAACTTACCACCGAATCGCGGCTCCCGCCTGATACTTCCTTACAATTTATTCAGATGCCTTTCCTCGACACTCAGGAATCGCGCTCCCGCTACATATTGCCTGGCGGTTCAAGCAGAATTTACGCTTCAACGACCCGCCCGCTCGACCCGCCCGTCGGGGCCTGCCCGCCCGACCAGCCCGTTAGGGACTGCAGTCGCCGCTCGCTGCCCTTCGCCCGCCTTCGATGCCCCTCGCTGCCCGTACTGGTTCCGCGGTCGCCTTCGCTCGCTGCCCTTCGTGGCCCCGTTGCTGCCTTCAGTGGCCCCGTCTCTGCCCATTGTGACCCCGCATTCTATGCCCTTCGTGGCCCCCGCTCGTTCACGCCCGTCGTGGCCCCATATGTATGTCCTTCGTGGCCCCGCTGTCGCCCTTCGTAGACCCCTCTCTGCCCTTCGTGGCCCCGGATTAAATGCCCTCAGCGGCCCCGTCGCTGCCCTCTGTGGCCCCGGATTATTTGCCCTTCGTGGCCCCCGCTCGCTCGCGCCCTTCGTGGCCCCATACGCATGCGTGTCGTCGCCCCGCTGTCGCCATTCGTGGCCCCCTCGCTGCCCTTCGTGGCCCACTTTCTGCGCTCAGTGGCCCCGCTGTCGCCCTTTCTGGCTCCATGTATGTATGCCCTTCGTGGCACCCGCTCGTTCGCGCCCGTCGTGGCCCCATATGCATGCCCTTCGTGGTTCCGCTGTCGCTCTTCGTGCCCCCCTCTCTGCCCTTCGTGGCTCTGTTTCTGCCCTCAGCGGCTCCGTCGCTGCCTTCAGCGGCCCCCTATACGTATGCCCTTCGGGGCGCCTGATACTTCCTCACAGTTTTTTGGAGAATCGCGCTCTCGTTTTGGACTTCCTCGCAACAATACGTATGCCCTTCGTAGCCCCGCTGTCGCCCTTCGTGGCCCTCTCGCTGCCCTTCGTGGCCCCTTTGCTGCCCTCAGTGGCCCCGCTGTCGCCCTTTGTGGCCCCATAGACGAATGCCCTACGTGGCCCCCGCTCGTTCGCGCCCGTCGTGGCCCCATATGTATGCCCTTCGTGGCCCCGCTGTCGCCCTTTGTGGCCCCCTCGCTGCCCTTCGTGGCCCCAGTGTTGCCCTCAGCGGCCCCGTCGCTGCCCTCCGTGGCACCGGGTTAAATGCCCTTCGTGCCCCCCGCTCGCTCGCGCCCTTCGTGGCTCCTTATGCATGCCCTTCGTCGCCCCGCTGTCGCCCTTCGTGGCCCCCTCGCTGCCTTTCGTGGCCCACTTTCTGCGCTCAGTGGCCCCGCTGTCGCCCTTTCTGGCCCCATATACGAATGCCCTACGTGGCCCCCGATCGTTCGCGCCCGTCGTGGTCCCATATGCATGCCCTTCGTGGCTCCGCTGTCGCCCTTCGTGGCCCCCTCTCTGCCCTTCATGGCTCCGTTTCTGCCCTCAGTGGCCCCGTCGCTGCCCTGTGCGGCCCCCTATACGCATGCCCTTCGTGGCCCCTGCTCGTTCGCGCCCGTCGTGGCCCCATATGCATGCCTTTCGTGGCCCCATTGCTGCCCTTCGTCGCTCTGCTTGCCATGTGTGGCCCCCTCGAGACCTTCGTGGCCACTTTGCTGCCCTCTGTGGCCCCGCTGTCGCCTTTTTCGCCCCCCATATATGTATGCCCTTCGTGGCCGCCGCTCGCGTCCTTCGTGGTCCCAGTCTTCTTTACTCTTTCCCTTTATCTCCATTGTAATTTCGTTCGTATTCCATTTGCTATTCCTCAGTTCTTCGCATTCCGTCCACTCC
>CAUYUJ010003348.1:136411-153911 GCA_963575745.1 Prorocentrum cordatum
TGCCAGTAGTTGTCCCCATTTCTACTCTACCATATAGGCTGCTCTGGCTCTCGTGGATCTCTCCTTTGCATCATTCCCGCGCTTGAGGCCTGTGGTCGAGAGTCGGTTCGGATGCTGGAGGGCTTTCGGGGGCCTCTGAATTGTATGTTTGAACCCTCCTGGGCGTCTCTTGGTCGTCTCTTGGGGCCTCTCTGAGGTGGTGGTGGTGGTGGTTGTGGCGGTGGCGGTGGTGGTGGTGCTGGTGGTGGTTGTGGCGGTGGTGGTGGTGGTGGTGGTGGTGGTGGTGGTGTGGTGGTTGGTGGTGGTGGTGTTGGTGGTGGTGGTTATTGTGGTGGCTGTGGTGGTGGTGGCGGTGGTGGTGGGTTGTGGTGATGGTGTGGTGGTTTCTGGTGGTGGTGGTAGTTGTGGTGGTGGTAGTGGTTGTGGTGGTGGTGGGTGGTGGTGATGTGGTGGTCTGTCGTGGTGGTTGTGGTGGTGGTAGTGGTTGTGGTAGTGGTGGGTTGTGGTGGTGGTGGTGGTGGCCCTGGTGATTGTTGTGGTGGTGGTGGTGTGGTGGTTTGTTGTGGTGGTGGTGGGTCTGGTGGTGGTTGTTGTGGTGGTGGTGGTAGTGTGGTGGTTTGTGGTGGTGGTGGTGGTGATGGTAGTGGTTTGTGGTGGTGCTGGCGGCGGTGATGGTGGTGGCTGTGGTGTGGTGGTTTGTGGCCGTGGTGGTGGTGGTGGTGGTGGGTTGTGGAGGTGGTGGTGGTGGTGGTGGTGGTGGTGGTGGTGGTGGCGGTGTGTGGTGGTGTGGTGGTGGTGGTGGTTGGTGGTTTGTGGTGGTGGTGGTGGCGGTGGTAGGTTGTTCTGGTGGTGAGGTGGTGGCTGTGGCGTGGTGGTGGTGGTGGTGCGGGTGTGGTGGTTTGCGGTGGTGATGGTGGTGGTGGTGGTGGTGGTGGTCTGTCGTGGTGGTTTGTGGTGGTGGTGGTGGTGTTGGTGGTGTGGTGTTGGTGATGGGTTGTGCTGGTGGTGGTTGCGGCGGTCGTGGTGGTGGCGGTGGTGGGGTAGATTGTGGTGGTGGTAGTGGTGGTGGTTGTTGTGGTGGTGGTGGGTTGTTGTGGTTGTAGTGGTAGTGGTGGTGGCTGTGGTGGTTGTGGTTGTGTGGTGGTTTGTGGTGGTGGTGGTGGTGGTGGGTTGGGATGGTGGTGGTGGTGGTGGTGGTGGTAGTGGTGGTGGTGGTGGTGGCGTGGTGGTTTGTCGTGGTGGTGGTGGTGGTGGGCTGTGGTGTTGGTAGTGGTGGTGTTGCTGCTGGTGGTGGTGCTGGTGCTGGTGTTGGTGGGTGGTTGGTGGTGGTGGTGGTGGTTGTGGTGTTGGTGGTGGTGGTGTGGTGGTTTGTGGTGGTGGTGGTGGGTTTGGGTGGTGGTGGTGGTGGCGGTGGTGGTGATGGTGGTGGTGGTGGTGGTGGTGTGGTGGTTTGTGGTGATGGTTGTGGTGGTGGTGGTGGTTGTTCCCCAACCAGGGCTTGCCTCTGTAGGGGTTCCAGCGGATTCATTTGGTTAGGTGAGGTGCGTCGCCGATTTCGGGGGCTGGCCCAGGTGCCCGGGTGCACGGGTGCCCGGGTGCTTAGGTGTTCTATCGCTCGATAGCCCTAGAGCCCTATAGCCCTGTAGCCCTGTAGCCATATAGCCCTATAGTCCAATAGCCCGCCCTGTAGCCCTATAGCTCTATAACCTTATAGCCCTACATCCCTATGGCCCTATAGCCCTATAGCCCTATATCCCATATAGCCCTTATAGCCCTATAGCCCTATAGCCCTATAGCCCTATAGACCTATAGCCCTATAGCCCTACAGCCCTACAGCCCTACAGCCCTGCAGCCTTATAGCCCTATAGCCCTATAGCCCTATTGCCCTCATGGCCTTCATAGCCCTCGCAGGCTTCATAAACCTAAGGAGCAATTGCAAGGGGATCTCATGTAATATCAAAGATGACTCTGATTGGGTTTTTTCTCCGGTATCATTGTGATGGTTGTGGTGGGTCGTGGCGGTTTGTGGTGGTGGTGGTGGTGTCGTTTTTGGTGTTTTGTGGTGGCGGTGGTGTAGTGGTTTGTGGTGATGGTGGTGGTTGTGGTGGTAGTGGGTTGTGGAGATTGTGGTGGTGGTGGTGGTGGTGTGGCTTTCGGGTCTTCCCGCCACCATGTTTTGGCTTTGGGTCAAAGTTCTAATGGATGCCTCTTGAGGTCTCGTCAGAGGGGTCTCGGGGGCGTCTGAGGAGCATTTGTGAAGCCTCCTGGGCCTTCCTCAGGGCATCTTGGTGGCTTTTGGGGAGCGAGGGCTCGATATGGCTCTTTGTGTTTCCCCTTTGCGGCCTCTTGGCCCTCTCTGGTCATCGTTGCTGCGTTCTTGTTATCGGCGCTGCTGGCCGCTGGCCACCGCCAGCGCCGGCGCTGGCGCCGGCGCCGGGGAGGGGGGGGGGGTTTGGACCTCCGCCCCCTCCCCTCCCCTCCCTTAGCCCTCTCTGGTTATCGTTGCTGCGTCCCCGCCGTCGGCGCTGCTGGCTGCCGCCAGCGCCAGCGTCGGCGCCGACGCTGGCGCCGGGGGGGTGGGGGTTTGAAACCGCCCCCCTCCCCCTGGGAGGGGGGGGGTGTTTGGGGAGGCGGGGGGTTAGGGTGGAGGGGGGTCCCCCTGGTTTTGATCGACGGCCCCGAGTGTTCGGGGGGGGCCCCCCCGTCTCGAAACGCGCCGCCGAATGTTCCCAAGGCGAGCACCCGTGAAACGCGCTCTCCCGTACATAGACTATACATGAGTACCAATGCACATGTCTACCGGGGGAGGGTATACCACAACAGAGAGAGGTGATGTGGGTAGGGTTGCGGTGCATTTATGTATTTGTATATTTATGGTGATACATATAATGCGTAATCGATGTGTATATGCACGCGTACGTTCGAAGTATAACCTGCATGCTATTATCGCGATGCGTATTTGCAAACGGTATACGCGTCATGTGATTATATAAAGATGCGTGTATCTTCATACGTGTAGCGTATACCGAAGGTACACAGTTTTTCACGTAGTCATGGGCATTCGTACACATGCACACATACATGTACACACATTACGAAGGTGCACACGCACATGTACACATGCATATGTATTCGTAGTGAACGGCGCATGGTCATACACGTATAGGTATACACTTACGCATACATACAGAACAAGGGTACATTTTCACGCGTACGGTTCTACTTGTATCTCATGCAGGCAAGCGGGTCTATACATGCAGTGTATACGCACCGCTAGGCTCACACATATTTGTATTCATGGAGGGAGATCCCGGCCCCCGCGCCCCGGGCCGGAACCTCCCTTGTATATGCGTGGGTCCCTCCCCTGGCGGCGTCCCCAGGGGCTCCGAGACGGCCCCAAGAAGGCCGAGGAGGCCCCCAAGTGGTCCCAGAGGGCCCCGAGACGCCCAAAGATCGCTCCAAGACGCCCACGATGATCCCAAGACGGCTTCAGTGGCCTCCAAAACGCGGCTAGCGGTCTCCAAGAGGCCTTCCCAAGAGGGTCCCAAGAGGCAAAAAACATTGATTTTCCATGTTTTTGAAGGTTTTTTGGGTTCTCGCCTTTTCGGAGATCGGACGCTCCAAGACCGCCCAAGAGGCCCCCAAGACCGCCCCAAGACGGCCTGAGACGGCCCCAAGACGGCCCCAAGACGGCCGAAGACGGCCCCAAGACGGCCCACGAGGCCCCCATGACGGCCCAAGACGGCCCCAATATTATATATATATATATATATACACACACACACACATCTACCCGGGGAAGGAAATCGGGGCCCGGAAACCACGGCCTCGAACCCCCAATTTGGGTCCACCCCCCCCTGGGGCCTCCTCGGCCGCTCCCCGGCCGCTCAAGACAGCCTTTGGGACGCTCCAAGAGCGCCCACGATGGTTTCCAGACTGCCCAAGAGGTTGCCAAGAGCACCCGAAAGCGCCACAAAGGGTCCCCAGGACTGGTCAAGATGACTTCCCAGTGCCCTAGATGGTTTCAAGACGGCCCAAGAGGCCCCGAAAACGCCCCAAGAGGCTCCAACGAGGACCCCCACGAAGCAAAAATCGGCACATTGCTTTCGGAAAACGTATATTTTTAGCAGGTTCGCTTGTTTGGTCTCGAGAGCGTCCAAGACGTCCCAAGAAGCCCCCTAGATCCTCCCAAGTCGGCCCCGGAGGCTCCAAGAGGGCCCCAAAACGGCCCAAGAGAGCACCAAGACGGCCCAAGAGAGCCCCATGACGGCCCAAGAGCGGCCTCAAAGGGCCCAAAAGGCTTCCAAGAGAGCCCTGCGCGAGCAGATACATAGATATGGATAGATAGATAGATATATAGATCCCCTGTGAGCCGATTTTGAGCCCTCTTGGAGCGCTTCGGGACCGTTTTCGAGGCTGTCTTGAGCATCTTGGAGGTCTCCTGGACCGCCTTCGTGCCCTCTTGGGACGGTCTTGATTTTTGTTATTCTTAGAATCGCCCTGGGCTTTTTTTCCAGTTTTGCAGTCTGGGCTCTCGGCACGCAAGAAAACGATTAAAAAAACGCGACATGGTTTTGAGTTGTTGTTCCCCACATCCTAAGTGGGATTCTTGTTTTCTCTGCACACCTCCGCGCAGGATATCCTCCCATACCGGGGGCCAGGGCCCCGGGCCTGGACACCCTCCCGAATTTTCCCTCCCCCCCCCCCCGTAACCCACTTTGCCCCCGGGCGTCCGGAGACTCTTTTGCGCCCCCGGAGGCGTCCACCACGGCTTCCGGGGACGGCAAGAAGCCGCCAAGACGGCCCAACAGCGCTCCAAGACTCTCAAGATAGCCCCATCAAGGCCCAAGGGGCCCCCAAGAAGCCCCAGGGGCGCTCCGAGAGGCTTTCCAAGAGAGCCCCAAGAGGCTAAAATCATAGATTTTCCTTTTGTTTTTCAATGTTTTTTGCTTGCCCGCGTTTTCGGGCTTCTGACCTTCCAAGATTGCCGAGGAAGCTTCGAACATCGCCCCAAGACAGCCCAAAAGACCCCCGAGAGGCCTCCAAGACAGCCCAAGAGGGCGCCCAAACGGTCCAAGAGGCGCCTAAGACGGCCCAAGAGGGCTTCAAGACGGACCCAAGAGGTGCTAAAGAGGGGGAACACGAACCGACAATGGAGATTTCCGCCCCAATAGGCCCCCAAGAGGCCCCCAAGAGGCCCCAAGAGGCCTAAAAATGCCCCCATCAGAGACCCCAAAGAGGCCCCAAGATGCCCCAAAAGGGCCCCCCGGAGGCTTCGAAGCATTTCAAAATTGCCTCCCCCCAAGAAGCACTCCAGAGGCCCCACGAAGCCCACTGAAGGCCCCAAAGAAGCCCCTACAGTCCGCAAGCAGCCCCTCATGTTGATTTTTCAAACCATGCTGAAGCCATTCGTCGGTACGTACATTCGTGCAGCCGCGACTTTGTCAATGCGCGCAGCCGTGGTATTGTCAAGCGCCTGCGCTTGCTAGAACCTAAGCGCGCGCGAAGCGCGCGCGTGGTTCTAGTATATATATATATATATATATATATTGTTACGCGTGTGCTTGCACACATGCGGATAGTTATGGAGGTACCTCGCGTACGTATTCATTGGTACACACGCACTCGCATATCTATATGTACACATTTGTATGTAGGCTTTTGCGTATTTGACAGAAATGTATACGTGTGTATGTATGTATGTAGTATTACAAGTGTACGCGTGCATACACAGACGTGTTTGCACAATGCGTACTCACGTATATGTATGTACATGGGCATCAACACACATACATACGTACATACCTGACAGTTTGCATACCTATACGACCACCCTTCGGGTGATAAGGAGGTTCAGGGGGGAAGAGGAACCAACGTCTCACTCGATCGGTCTCACTATCAAACTCACTATCGATTTCACTATCGGTCTCGTTCGATCGATCTCACTCGATCGATCTCACAATCGGTTTCAGTCGATCTATTTCATTCGATCGATCTCACAATCGATCTGACTATCGATCTCACAATCGATCTCAATATCGATCTCACTATCGATCTCACAATCGATCTCACATTCGGTCGCACGATCGATCTCACTATCGATATCACAATCGATCACACAATCAACGTCATCATCATCTTCAACATCATCGTCATCAACGTCATCAACGTCATCATCGTCATCATCATCATCATCATCATCGGGACACCATCATCATCACCTTATCGCCATCATCACCAACATCATCATCATCACCATCACCATCATCATCATCACCATCGGGACACCATCGTCGTCACCACCATCATCATCATCAACATCATCATCATCGGGCCACCATCATCATCAACATCGGAACACCATCATCATCATCATCTCATCTCATCATCATCATGAACAACATCATTAACATCATCATCATCGGGACACCGTCATCATCATCAGCAACCCCATCATCATCAACATCATCATCACCATCATCATCGGGACACCATCATCATCGTCACAATCATCATAACCACCATCATCATCATCATCGGGACATCATCATCAGCATCAGCATCACCATCACCGGGCCGCCATCATCAAACTCATCATCACCTCATCACCATCGTCACATCATCATCGGAACACCATCAACTTCATCATCATCATGAACATCATCATCATCGGGAGACCATCATCATCACCATCATCATCAACAGCATCATCGTCAACCTCATCATCACTATCATCATCGGGACGCCGTCATCATCATCATCAACTCCATCATCATCAACATCATCATCATCCCATCATATCATCATTATCAACATCATCAGGATCATCAACTTCATCATCGGGACACCATTATCATCATTAACAACATCAGCATCATCATCATCATCATCATCATCATCATCATCATCGGGACACTATCATCATCACCACCATGGCCATCATCATCACCAACATCATCATCAACATCGTCAACATCCTCACCATCAACATCATCATCATCAACATCATCATAGGGACACCATCATCATCACCACCAGCACCACCATCATCATCATCATCAACATCATCGACATCATCATCAGCATCATCATCATCATCATCGTCATCATCATCATCATCATCATCATCATCATCATCTTCGGGACACCGACGGGACACCGGTCGGACACTGGCGGGACACCGCGCGCCACCAGCCTCTGGAGAGGAAACATGTGGTCCGGCCGCGCTTCAGCCGGAGGCGGGACACCGGCGGGACACCGCGCGCCACTGGCCCCCGTAGAGGAAACATTTGGTCCGGCCGCGCCTCAGCCCGAGGAGACTTTCTTCTCGCCCGCCCACGCAGCTTCGCCTCGCCCGCACGCACGGCACGCACGAACACGAGACCGAAACCGGTTTCCCGGTAGGGGAGCTGTCCGTTCCACTTCGATCTCACCCCCTCACCTCTGACAGGGAATCATTATACTACATCCATAGCTATGGGCAGCCCCCCCCCAGCGCCCATTCCTTCCAGCTGTCATTTACGACGGTGGTGCTGCTCCTTTCATTTTTTTTTCTTTTCCTTTCCTCCTCCTCGTTTTTTTTTTTTTTTTTTTTTTTTTTTTTTTTTTTTTTTTTTTCTCTCTATCATTCTCTTTTTCTCTCTCCCTTGCTATTTCTCTCTCTCTCTCTCTCTCTCTCTCTTTCTCGCTAATTTTCTGTCTCTCTCTCTCTCTCGTTCCTCTCTCTCGTTGGTTTACTTCCCAAGGCTTGGGCTCCGATCTCCACGCGTGAACACGCAAGGCTTGCGATGTCAGGGGTGCGTGTGTGTAATGTATTCACATATATATATGTATATAGGTATGTATATATATATATATATATATATATATATATATATATGTATACACACCTATACGACCACCCCTCGGGTGATAAGGAGGTTGGGGGGGGGGAGGAGCCAGCGTCTCACTCGATCGGTCTCACTATCGATCTCACTATCGATCTCACTATCGGTCTCGCTCGATCGATCTCAGTCGATCGATCTCACAGTCGATCTCACTCGATTTTTTTCATTCGATCGACTTCATCTGACTGTCGATTTCACAATCGATCTCACTGTCGATCTCACTATTGATGTCACAATCGATCTCACATCCGGTCTCACTATCGATCTCAGTATCGATATCACAAGCGATTTCACAATCAACGTGATAATCATCATCATCAACATCGTCATCAACGTCAAGATCGGCATCATCATCGGGACACCATCATCATCACCACCTCATCACCATCATCATCAATATCATCATCGTCACCATCATCATCGTCGGGACACCGTCATCGTCACCATCATCGTTATCAACATCATCATCAGCGGGACACCATCATCATCATCAACATCGAACACCACCATCATCATAATCGTCATCATATCATCATCCTCATCAAAACATTATCAATATCATCATCATTGCGACACCATCATCAACAGCATCGTCATCATCAACACCATCATCATCATGGGGACACCATCATCATCGTCACCATCATCATCATCATCACCATCATCATCATAATCATTGGGACACCATCATCATCACCATCAACATCAGCATCATCATCATCATCATCATCATCGGGTCACCATCCTCAAAATCATCATCATCACGTCAACATCATTTTCATCATCAGCAGCATCATCATCATTGGGACACCATCGTCGTCATCATCATCAACAACATCATCATCATCATCATCGGGACACCATCATCATCATCACCACCAGCATCATGGTTAACAGCGTCATCATCAACCTCATCATCAACATCATCATCGGGACGCCATCGTCATCATCATCTTCATCATCATCAGTATCATCATCATTTTATCACGATCAGCATCGTCAGGATCATCAACAGCATCATCATCATCATCGGGGCACCATCATCAGCAACCCCATCATCATCATCATCATCATCATCATCGGGACACCATCATCATCACCACCATGGTCATCATCATCACCATCATCATCATCACCATCATTGCCAACATCATCATCATCATCATGATGACGATCATCATCATCATAATCATCATCTGGGCACCATCACCACCACCACCATCACCATCATCATCATCATCATCAGCATCATCAACATCATCTTCGACATCATCATCATCATCATCATCATCATCATCATCATCATCATCATCATCATCATCATCATCATCATCATCATCGGGACACCGACGGGACACCAGCGGGACACCAGCGGGACACCGCGCGCCACGGGCCCCCGGAGAGGAGACATTTGGTCCGGCCGCACCTCAGCCGGAGGCGGGACACCGGCGGGACACCGGCGGGACACCGCGCGCCACCGGCCCCCGGAGAGGAAACATTTGGTCAGGCCGCGCCTCAGCAGGAGGAGACTTTCTTCTCGCCCGCCCATGCAGTTTCGCCTCGCCCGCACGCACGGCACGCACGAACACGCAACCGAAACCGATTTCCTGGTAGGAGGCTCTCCGTTCCACTTCGATCTCTCATTTGGTTTTGTTTGTTTGTAGGAACCAGCAGCCTTGATTTCGCGAAACATGACAAACGCAGAGGCTCCATCGATCGGGATGGGGGCCGACAACTTCGATACGCTCGCTGCTTGCAATCCATGAATGTCCTTGGGGGGTGATACAACAGGTTGTCCCCAACCATCGTCTCGTTGGGCGGCAGGGGTTGAAACTTGAGTATCTTGTGCAAGCCTCCCATCGCCTCTGGCTCCGTGATCCACTTCTTAAGTTCTCTACCTAGGCTCTGCCTAGAAGGGTTCTTACTCTGTTAGCTTAAAGGGCCGGGCAGTGGACCACGCCCCGGGCGGTTCCCCCAGTCCCCTGGGAGCGGTTCCCCCAGTCCCCTGGGAGCTTTAGTTTTAGCCTTAGCTTTAGCTTTAGCTTTAGCTTAGATTTAGCTTAGCTGTAGCTTAGCTTTAGCTTAGCATTAGCTTAGCTCTAGCTTGGCTTTAGCTTAGCTTTAGCTTAGCTGTAGCTTAGCTTTAGCTTAGCTTTAGCTTAGCTTTAGCTTAGCTTTAGCTTAGCTTTAGCTTAGCTTTAGCTTAGCTTCACCTTAGCTTTAGCTTAGCTTCACCTTAGCTTTACCTTAGCTTTACCTTAGCTTTAGCTTAGCTTTACCTTAGCTTTACCCTAGCTTCAGCTTAGCTTTAGCTTAGGTTCACCTTAGCTTTAGCTTAGCTTTAACTTAGCTTTACCTTAGCTTTAGCTTTAGCTTTAGCTTAGATTTAGCTTAGCTTTAGCTTAGCTTTAGCTTAGCTTTAGCTTAGCTTTAGCTTAGCTGTAGCTTGGCTTTAGCTTAGCTTTAGCTTAGCTGTAGCTTAGCTTTAGCTTAGCTTAGCTTAGCTTTAGCTTAGCTTTAGCTTAGCTTTAGCTTAGCTTCACCTTAGCTTTAGCGCAGCTTCACCTTAGCTTTAGCTTAGCTTCATCTTAGCTTTAGCTTAGCTTTACCTTAGCTTTACCTTAGCTTCAGCTTAGCTTTAGCTTAGCTGTAGCTTAGCTTTAACTTAGCTTTATCTTAGCTTTATCTTAGCTTTAGCTTAGCTTTAGCTTTGCGCTTAGCTTTAGTTTAGCTTTACTGTTACTGCTAATGCTGCTTTCCTAGGGGCTCCAACTCCTAGGTAGGGCCGCACTGGGATAATTCCGCCAAGGAGTCGTGTACTGTCGCTCTCTGAGCCCTCTCCATCACACGCCTCGTCGATTCCACTCGCGACTCCAACGCAGGCAGTTGAAGCCCCATCGGATCGGTGAGGGTGGAGGTCCACTGGGTCCAGGGCGGATCTCGGCCGTCACGAATGATTGTGTGGATACCTGCGGGTCGTCCCGACAATAAACAGCGACAATCTTCCAGATATTGACCCATCTGTCGAGCCCCATTGCCCCTCTGTCTATGTCTTGTGATACCTTGCAGAACTGTATGTAGACGTGTTCACCACATGGACTTCGCCTTACGAAGGTGAATCTGACGAGTGTGCAGAGTACGGTGCACCGGTTGAGAAACAAAGCGTGGGCCTGCTGCTCGGGAGGGGTGTCCCTGAGTCTGCTCCACACTTTGGTGCCACAGGACTGCCAGCTCCACTGATTCTGCTCATGCAGCGTCTCGAGCCGAAAGGCAACGGAAGAAGTGGGGCGTGGCGAAACCTGAGACACGGGGAGAGCTCCTGGCTTGAATCCCACCTCGGACCTCGCTTCCGACCAGAGGTCCCCAGGAGCGTAAAACGGGGGGGCCAGGAGCGGGGAGAGGTCGCCTGGAGCTCTCGTGAGACCTACTGGGGGCTGAGCTTCATCACGTCCGAATTCTCTACTCTGACCGTCTAGCGAATTGGAGCGACGTTGCGTGATGCCAGCAACCGAAGAAGGGGGGTCGGCCTCGGCGGGGAGCTCCACGTCCATCGGCGCCTGCTGCGAGCTGCCGTCGACGCCGTCGGAAGCCTCGGCGGCGCCGGTAGGCCTGCGCGGGCTCGGGGCATCGGAAGGCAGAGCCTCGCTATTGGGCGCGCAACGAGACGGACTGAAGTTGAGCTTCTCCATCAAGTGTTCTTTTCCTTCGAATACTTCAGTATGGGTCTGCTGGGAGAGAGAGTGGGAGCCCGCCGCCTTGCCGCCTTGGCGGGCTCAAGCTTTAAAGGTGGAGGCAGCCGCATCCGCCCGCGGCCCGCGCATGCCCGACCTGGCACTGCACGCAGCGCAGTGGGCTGGGCAGGCGACCTTCGCGTGGCTCGGGTCGTGCCCGCGGTGCCCCGACGCAGCTTGCGGGTCGCTGGTGTGCCCCACAGTGCACTGTTCGCCGGCACCCGCGTGCCCGGCGTGCCCGGCGTGCCCAGCGTGCCCAGGAGCTCCTGAGGCGGGCTGGCCTGCTGCCCCCGCGTCGCTCCCGGCGCTGGCCAGCTGGCTGGCTCGCGGCGGGCTCCTCGTCTTCGGGTTCGTGGCTGGCCTCGTCGTCTCCGTCCTGGCCTTGGGCGGATTGCAGGTGCTGAACTCGGCCCGAGGCTGGTGCGCTCGCCGTCGTCATCATGATCCCAGCCGCGGCTCCGCCACCAGTTCTGAGGCCCTGGCTGTGGCTGCGGTGCGTGGGGGAGGCGCTCTACCACCAACGGCGCGTCGTCGGGGTGCTGACCTCGTCGGCGACGCAAGCGACTGACCCCGACGAGGTCATCGGCGTCTCGCCCGACGGCGACCCTGAGCAGATTGACCTCTCAGACGCCTCGCGGGACATCGAGGCGTGGCGCTGGTCAGACGTCCATCGGCCCCCGCCTCCGGGCATCCCCCGCAGCCAGGTCTACCGCTTCGACAGGGAGCCCGCCGCCGCCGCCTTCGCCAACCTGCGCGCCCAGGCGGTGACCTTCTGCGACGCCGTCTACCTGGCGCGGGAGCGGGCCGCTGGCCAGCCGGTGGTGCTGCCCGCCACCGGCAGCCTGGTCGACGCCGTGTGGCCGGCCCCCGGGGCGGCCGCTGCAGTGCCGGCTCCAGCAGCCGGTGGGGATGCCGCCCCCCTGGCGCTCCTCGGAGCCGCGCCCCCTGGCGAAGCCGCCGCGCCCCTGGCGGCTCCTGGAGCCGCGGCGCCGCTGCCCCTGCTCCCGGCTGCGGCACCCGCCGCGCTCGTTGGGGTCGGCCCCGCTCCAGCCGTCGCGGGCGCCGCCCCCCTGCTCGCGGGCGCTCTGGCTGCCGCTCCGATGGCGGCCCCGCCGCCGGGCCCGGCGCCCGCTGGAGCTGCCTTCGGCGCCGCCCCCGTGGCCCTGCCTGCTGCCGAGCTCCCGACGGCGCCGTACCCGGTCCTGGTCACTGTCGAGACGACCTCGTTCGGCCCGCGCGGGTCCTTTGTCGCCGCCAACGGCGCGGAGGTGATGTCGGGCGACGTGGGCTTCCACACCGTGCCAGGGGTCGGCGTGGTCCTGGTGCGACGCATCCGCTCGGACCAGGTCCAGGAGTTCCGAGGGCTCGAGGCCGCCGGCGATGCTCGGCTCCTGTCGGTCATCACTCAGAGCGGGCAGCGGGTGCGCCGCCCGTGGCGCGAGGTGACCGCCTCCCTGAGCGAGATCGCCTTCGCCGACTGGGCCGTGGAGGGCCCTCGCACCACTGCATGGTGCTGTCGCTGGATCGATCGCCGAGGCGGTGGACCTCTCGATCATCATCGTTTCTTCGTGATGGTCCACCGCCTCAGCCAGGACAGCAGGGGCGTCTCCATGCACGAGTTCGGCATGAAGGCGCTCGAGCTGCTCGGCTCGTACGACGGCCTCGACCTGCCCAACATTTCGGGCATCGAGTCACTGATGCGGGAGGTGCAGCTGGTGGAGTACGCCTACGCCAAGCACGACGACTTTTCCGGCGCCCCTGGTGATACTGGAGATGGCGTTGGCGGCGGCAAGAAGAAGGGCCGCGGCCGCGGCCGCGGAGGCGCCGTCGGCGCCTTCGGCTACCTCGACGAGTACACGGCGTTCCGTGGGCAGCGGGAGACGGGCGACGCCATGGTGTGCCCAGCTCTCGTGGAGTGGGTTGGTAAGCAGGTGGAGCGCGACGCCAACATCTTGAAGCAGGTCCGCAAGGCCCGAGAAGAGAGGGCCGACGCGGGCCGGGGCTCGGGTTAGCCCAAGCTCCAGCGCGCCTCGGGGATCCACCCCGTGGCGCGCGCGCGGACGCCGTCCCCCCCCAGCGCCCGTCGCACATCCTCTGAGGGGCTAGGCTCGCTGTGGCAGGCGCGCCTGGATTTTCAGCCGCTCGGGACCGCCGGCACCTCTCTGTGCTTTGCTCCAGTCCTTCTCGCGCCTTCGTGTGGCATCTGGCCCCATGGCGCGTGACTGCCCCCGTGACCTTTTTCCCCTTCCCGTGCCGGCCTCCCTCGACCCCTCTAGGGCCCCTGTCTCTCGCAAAGTTCGTAGGAGATTCGAGGTCCACCGTCAGTCAGCATCCTGGGTCTCGGAGGTGGTTGCCGTGTTGAACGAGCTATACGGATGTCGTGGTCTGGAAGGCGTATATAAGCTATCAGCCGCCCAGGAAGCGTGTTTGGGTCATATCCAGCGTGCAGTCCGTCGTTTTGGTAAACCACCCGATGACCTATCGCCAGCGGGAGCCTTGCGAGAGCTCCGCATCAGCCCAGGCTACCGGCAGGTTGGCAGCTCAGTGGTTCCCATCAGCGAGGCCAATTCAGATCGAGTCGTCCTTCCTCCCGCTGGGTGGTCACCCGCGGATGTTGTGCAGTTGGGCGGCCCCGTCGGCGCAGCCATAGTTGATGAGTTGCATGCGCTACGGCGTCCTGATCCAGCTGTTGCAGATACCTCTTCCTATGTCCCCAGAGTCTACAGCGATCCTTACCTCCGTTCCCATCCTCGGCTCTATGCGCGCTCTCTCCACCGTCTCAAAGCGTCGAACCTAGTGACGTGGAGGCGTGATTGCACGTCCCGCGTCGGAGTCTTCTTTGTAGCAAAGAAGAACGGCGACCTCCGTCTCATCTTTGACGGGCGGCAGGCAGGAGAGCATTTTGGCGAGCCCCCTCACGTTGACCTAGCTACTGGCTCGGCCTTTTCAGCACTGGAGGTTGACGGAGGGGGCCCCATCTTTGTGGGAGAAACAGATATTGAGAATACATTGTATGGAATCCAGTTACCTCGAGAGTTTTGGCAGTACTTTGGACTTCCTCGTGTTCGTGCTGGGGTCTTGGGTATCTCGGTCGACAGCGCGGGGCGGCCCTTGAGGGCCTCTGAGTGGGTCGCGCCCTGTGTTGCCGCCGTGCCGATGGGGTGGAAGCACGGCCTCTGGATTTGCCAGCGAATCATGGAGTTTCGAGCTCGTATCAATACTCTGTCTTTTCCTAGCTTAGCCTTCGATGGTGCTCATTTTCCTGTCCGACTTTGCCGTGATTCTAACAGGGTTTTACATGCTGAATCTGTGGGCAACTTCGTTGCCCTGGGCCTCTCCGAGATCCCCGCGTACACCGTGACTGACTCTGTCGACCGCAGCCTCCGTGGGGCCGGTTTCCGCGCGCACGGCCCGACGGTGTCAGCTGGCGGGGGCTTTCTCGGCTGGACCTTTGACGCGGAGTCGCCGACGATTGGGATCAGTCGCCGTGTAGGCTGGCGTATTCGTCTTGGGTGTCTGGCGGTGGCGAACATGAATTGCGCCTCCGGGGACCTTGCTCGGGTCGTCGTGTCGCACTTCACGTCTCGGGCTTTGCTGCGCCGGGAGCTTTCATCATGTCTGCAGGCCTCCTATTCTTTCATCGAGAGCGCTGGTCGCGACTCTCGAGTTCTGTGGAAGTCTGTAAAAAGAGAGCTTCGTTGGTGCGCCGCCCTCATCACACTCGCTTTCCGCGGCGCCGACGCCGCCTGGTCCCCCTCAGTCTACTGCGCCGACGCGTCGTGGTGGGGTGCTGGTGTGGTCCGTGGGTGCCGTGCTGTCCGGGAGGTCCAGAGCGTGGGCCACCACTCCGAGCGGCTCCGCTACTCCGCGGCCCACGAGGCCTCCCTCAAGCTTCGGGACTCAGCCCTGAAGTGCGCCGTCAGTGGCGGTGTCACCGCCTCGCCCCAGGACTCCGAGATCCCGAAGGCCCACTTCCCCGAGGTCCCCGAGTCTATGTACAACGGCGACTGGTCCCTCGTTATGTCCCAGAAGTGGGCCCGGAAGGAGGCCCAGGCTGTCCTCGAGGCCCGCTCTTTGGTCCTCACCGTGAAGCACATCGTTCGGGGCACCCAGAACTTCGGTCGCAAGCACCTGGTCCGGAACGATTGCATGGCTCCCATCCTCGCTGTCACGAAAGGGCGATTATCGAGTCCAGGTATACTGCTGTGCTGCCGGCAGATTGCGGCCCTGCTTGTTTCCTCGAACCCTTATGTCGGCTGGAGGTGGGTCCCTTCCGAGTCCAACGCAGCCGACGCGGCTTCTCGAGGACGGGCCAGGGCTTTCCGTTTCCATGCTGCGCCGAACCCAGCAGCCGCCCTGGGCCCCGCAGGCCTCCAGGCCCTCCGCGATGGCTTCGTCGGCGCCGGCCTCGGCGGCGAGCCAGCAGCTGGTGCCGCTCGCCTCGGCCGCGCACGCCGGGGGCCTGCCGCGCTCGGTGGCGGCGCCCGACCCTCCCGGGCCGAGCGGCCGGCGCCCCTACCGCGAGTGGGTGCCCCACGGCCTGGGTGCGTCGGAGCGGCGTGCCGCCGAGAGGGCAAGGGCCTTCCCGGCAGCCGCCGACGCCGTCGTGGCGGCCAGCGAGCCGTCCTTCCTCGAGCTGCAGAGCGTCACCCCGAAGGCCGCCACCGACTACCAGTCGTACGTGAGGGCGTTCCACGAGTGGTGCCTGCACCGCGGCCAGGCGTGCGACCTGGCGGCTTTCTCGACGTCGGCCCCAGACATCGACCTCGCACTGACGACCTACATGCAGGAGCAGATCTTCCAGGGCGAGCTCGCGTACGTGCCGACCAAGATCATGGCGGGCCTCCGGTACTTCTGGTCGTGCCCCCACGGGCTGCCGCTGGAGCTGCAGCGACCGCAGCCTCGTCCGCTACGAGAGGGGTGGCCGCATCAACGAGCAGCTGAGCGCCCTCGACCAGGCCCTTCTGCACGCCGCAGAGGACGCGGCCTCAGGGACTGGCGCAGCCCTCGTGAATGCCTGCCGCGCCTTGTGAAGCTCATGGGGCGCCCCGCCATTCTCGAGATCTTCGCAGGCTCTGGTCACCTCTCTGAGACGCTCAGAAAGTCTTTGAGGAGTTTAGGCCACCCAGTTTTCGAGATCGACATTCGGTACGGGCCTGATCACAACATGTGCAACAAGAAGCTTATCAAACTGATTAGAGGTTTGATCAGGAGTGGTTCAGTTGTGTCCGTGTTCATGGGGACCCCGTGTAACTCGTTCTCTTTGGCCAGGAACCGCCCGAACGGCCCGCCGACCTTGCGGGCCTCCGAGTTCCCCGCTGGCCTGCCGAATCTCAGTGCTGGTTGCCGCAGGGAGGTCGACCTCGGCAACTCCTTGTGCGCCGCCACCTTCAGTATATTTCGTGAATGCCGGTTGTGCGAATGTCCAGTGATCGTCGACAGTCCAGCGAGCTCCCATCTATGGAGACAGCCTGTCGCCCTTCGTGCCCGAAGCCTTCCTGGAGTCAGTGAAGTTGTTTTCGACGTGTGCGCTTTCGGCACGGCCTGGGGAAAATCAGCCCGGCTCCTGGGGTGTCGCGTCGACTTGCAGCCGCTGGGCCTTCGATGTCGTGGGCGAGGGGCCTGTTCCTTCGCCGGCAAGCCTCACTTCACCCTGGAGATGAAAGGCTCCAAGATTATTTCTAAGCAGGCGGAGGTCTACCCCTTCCCTTTGTGTCGGGCGATCGCTACCACTATTCGGCATGCTCTTTTACAGAAATCAGTGAGTGTATTTCGGCCACATGTATGAGTCCAGGACAGTGTTCGCAAAGGTTCTTTTCCTGGTATCGGTGGGCTTTACTAACAAATTCGGAATATTCAGCGCTGTTCGAGTCAGTGTCGTTT
>CAUYUJ010003348.1:158911-175456 GCA_963575745.1 Prorocentrum cordatum
ACTGCAGGGGAGGAGGGAGAGAAGTAGTCATACTGTTTCATTGTAGAAGTTATGAGGAACACCAAGACGATTCCATATAGGCTTGTGTGGATTTCGTTATGCCCCATGCGCCTCAGTTGAAGGTGGCTCCAAAATGGGCTCCAGAGTCCTCCGAGAAGGCCCTAGAAGCCCCCAACAAACCCCACGATGTTCCAATTTGTTCGCGAGATGGCCCGAGATGGCCTCCAAGGTGTCTCCGAGAAGGCTCCAACACCGCCCCAGCATGGCCCCAGCACCCCCCAGCCGAATACCCAGACACTCCAAAATTGTCCAAGGTTGCTCCCAAGGGATCCCAAGATGAGTGCCACGATGGCCGCACATGCCCGAAGGTAGCCCCAGTAAGTCCCCAGAGCGGCCCAAGAGAACACCATGATAGCCCAAGCATGGCACCATGAAAAAAGCGAGCCAAATATTTCGAGTAAAGATGTAGCTCTTTCCGTCCCCTGTGCGCTGCCCAGCTCTTGCACGCATCATTGACCAGTTGCCGGTTGGGCCTTTTGGCCCGTTGGGCCTGTCGCTGAGCCAGTGTGCAAAGGCCCCCTGGCCCTGCTGAAGGACAGGGACTTGGCCTCGGAGGACACCAGGCGTGCCCTTCTCGATGGGAGGTCAGGGTGAAGATGCGAGCGCGCGGCGATCAAGACTTCCTTTCTCTGTGGGAGGAAATCACGGCGGCAGGTTTTTGCACATTTTCGGCCTCCGGGGGCCCTCACTGGGCCCAGGCTGCCAAAAAAAACGGCTCGGGATGAAAAAGTGGTCCCGGGAGAAGGTTCATACCTCTGGGGGGTCAGGTTGTGAAACAAGCTCGACGCCGCAGGTCTGGGTGGGTCGGGGCGTCAGAGTTGCAGTCACAGGCCCTCCCCGCCACTCCCACCTCAGTTATGTTCGAATGGACCGCTCCAACAGTGGCCTCGCCTACGAGGGATGGAGAGGTTGGAATTTCGCACTCGGCAGAAGCCGGCGGAAGGCCAGCGGAAGCAACCGTCCCCCCAAGATGTGTTTTTTTGGGGGGTTCGGGGCCTCTTGAGCGGGCCAAATGGGAACTGTTAGCTTTTGACTTTCCTCCTTTCATGCCGCTTCGTCCTTGCTTGCCTCCCCCTTTTTGGCCTTGGGGCTCGCTCACCCTCGCTCCAAGGGTGTCCCCTTCCTTGGAGACTCGTGGCCAGCGTCTTCTCTTTCTGTTTGCGGTTTCTGCCGTTCCCCGCTTCAAGCTTCTCTCGCACGGTCCTGTGATGGCGGGCTGCCCGCACTCCTTCCTTCCAACTCTCAGTGCGTGTGCTGCCGCAGATGCACGGTGTGGTATCGCGTGCCTTCCTTTCTCCCCCCCAGTGTAGCAACCCATGCTCAAATCAGCGAAGTGGCATGTTCTGTTCATTTGATTTCAGCCCCATAGAGCCCGTCTCCCTCCTCCACCTCAGGATGATGATGCTGCTGCTGATGACGATGCTGATAATGATGCTGCTGATGATGATTATGATGGTGGTGATGATGATGCTGATAATGATGATGCTGATGATGCTGCTGCTGATGACGATGCTGATGATGATGATGATGATGATGATGATGATGATGATGATGATGATGATGATGTTGATGCTGATGATGATTCTGCTGCTGGTGATGATGCAGATGATGATTCTGATGATGATGAGGATGAGGATGATGATGATGAGGATGAGGATGAGGATGAGGATGAGGATGATGATGATGATGATGATGATGATGATGATGATGATGATGATGATGATGATGACGATGATGATGATGATGATGATGATGATGATGATGATGATGATGATGATGATGATGATGATGATGATGATGATGATGATGATGATGATGATGATGATGATGATGATGATGATGATGATGATGATGATGATGATGATGATGATGATGATGATGATGATGACGATGATGACGTTTGCCTGCGATGACGAGATGAGGAGGCAGATGGCGTATGGAGTCTATGAGCGTTCACAGGTCCTATCCGACGGCCCCGTGGCCCGAAGACGGCCCTGAGGGGCTGAGAGTGCCCACGCACCTCAGGCCCGATGTTCTCATGTCCCTGGAGGTTTGGGTCCCCCCCTCCCCTCTCTGCTGGGAGGCCAACGATTGTCACGGAACCCTGCCCTTCTTTAGCCCCAGCCCCGACGCTGTGATGTTTCACACCGTGGACCCCCCGGGGTCTCGACCTTTTCCCCGGGACTGGTTTGTCATCCCGGGCCGTTTGTTTTACGGTCCCAGGGCCCAGATAAAGCTCCCAGAGGCCGAAGGTTGCTTATTTTTTGTCGTGGCCTTTGCACGACTCGAGGGGGTGTGGGTCCTCCGTCCTCTAGTGGTCAAAGTCGACCCTCGGGACCCATCCCATGCATTCTGGCTAGAATCTCTCGGCGGACCTTGTCGTGGCGACGAGAAGCCCCCTGGTGGCCCCGACAGGGCTGAGCACGTCCGAAGACCTTGATCGTCGACGTTCGTTCCCCAGACGTCCTCCAGCATGACTCTTCAATGCGCGGCCCCAGAGCTCCCGACCCCTTCCCCAGTGTCAGTTTTTCGCCCCGGATCCAATTTTGACGGTCCCCAGTGCGGAGTGCGGAGTGCACTGGGTAGCGTGGGCTCTGCATGGGCCGGCGCCTGGCGGCGGATATTGCGGCGCAGCCGCGAAAGCATGATGCGGTTTTCTGGGTGGGAGCGCGCGACACTCCTGCAGCAAGGACTGAGCCAGCCAAAACGGCAGCGGAAAGCACATATTTCAAGAGGGCCTCTCAGAGACCCCTGCAGACATGTTCCCAGAGGCTTCCAGGAACACTATTCTCGATTCTCCAGACATGTTCCCAGAGAGGCTTCCGGGAACATGTTTCATGCTTTCAGTTAAGGGGGAAGGCGGGGCTAGGTTTCGGAGAGTGCGTGGGCGTGGCATGGACTGCGCACGCCTCTTAATTTTCAAACCCCCAACTCACCTCAGAACATGTGGGCACCCATCCGGAGGGTGCTGCCGCATGCGGATGTCGTAGTCTAGCTGGTCCACTGCATTACGGGGTGTAGAAATCCGGCCGGTATCGAGAAATTCTCTCAGCATGGTCGCCTCGGCCATCGGAATATGTTTGGTCAGGGGTCGGCGATCATGCTGTTGGTACTGCACCACTCTGGGAGGCTCCTTATAGCGTTTTCGGCGCCAGATGACTCCAAGAGGGGGGGTAGATCTTGACGTGTCTGACCCTCTTGCCCCGCCCCCCTCTTGCGACCCCCCCCCTCTTGTACGTGTCTAGCACTGATTTTGCATACACTATTTTCCTGGGGTTCGTGGCTTCTTCTGGGCTTTTTTTGCCTCCAGCGTGTGTTTGTTGCTGATTCCGTTGATGTTTTGTTGTTGTTGTGATTTCAGCGTAATTTGTTGCTAATCATGTTGATGTTGGCTATGTTTTGTGATTTCAGCGTGTTTTTTGTTACTTCATCTTTTTTGGGTTTTGGTCTTTGTGTTTCGGGTTCTTGGGATTGGGTTCCAGCGTGCTTCTTTGTTGGCTCCTGTTTTATGTGGTCCGTTTTTTGTGTTTCGGGTTCTTGGAATGGGATTCCAGTGTTTTTTGTTGTTGATTCCTATTGGACTTGTTTTTTGTGTTTCGGGTTCTTGGAATTGGTTCGTTTTTGTTGTTGTTGTTGTTGTTGTTGTTGTTGTTGTTGTTGTTGTTGTTGTTGTTGTTGTTGTTGTTGTTGTTGTTGTTGTTGTTGTTGTGTGTGTGTGTGTGTGTGTGTGTGTGTGTGTGTGTGTTTCGGATTCTTGGAATTGATTCCTCTTTTTTGTTTTTTTCCTTCTGTGTTTCGGGTTCTTGGATTTGATTATTGTTTTTGTGTTTCCGGTTCTTGGTAGTGGGTGCCAGTTTTTCAAATATGTTTTTTGGTTTTTGGGAATGGGTTTTCAGCGTATTCTTGTTGCGTGTTCCCAGCGTTTTTTTTTTTTTTTTTTTTTTTTTGGGGGGGGGGGTATCTATTAGAGAAGAGTTCTAGCGTGTCTGTTTGCGGATTCATGTTGGGGTTTCCAGCGGTTTATGGTGTTGTGCCTGTTGGAGTTTGTGGCTTTCTCGGTTTGTTTGTTCATATTTATTGTTTTCGATCGGTCGGTTATGTTGTTTTTTCGCGGCTTGCTGGGTTGGTTCGGTGTCTTTTGCCGGTGTCGGCCGAATCTGAAGTCCATGTCGGACGGAACGGGGTATCGTGTTCTGCATTTTCGCCCTGCACACCGTTGTCCCACACCCCTCCACAGTCGTCTCACCCCTCCCACTGTCGTCCCACCCTCCCCCCACCCACCGTGGTCTCACCCGCACCACCGTCGTCTCACCCCCCTACCCACCGTCGTCTCACCCCCCCCAACCCACCGTCGTCTCACCACCTCCACCCGACGTCGCCTCACCCCCCACCAACGTCGTCTCACCCCCACCCACCTTCGTCTCACCCCCTCCACCCACCGTCGTCTCACCCCCCCCCATCCACCGTCGTCTCACCCCACACCACCGTCGTCTCACCCCCACCCACCTACTACCCCCCCCCCCAGACCCACCGTCGTCTCACCCTCCACCACCGTCGTCTTACTCACCGCCCACCGTCGTCTCACGCCCCCCCCAGCCCACCGTCGTCTCCCCTCCCCACCCACCGTCGTCTCCCCCCCCCCTTCCGCCGTTCTCCACCTCCACCAATGTCGTCTCACCCCCCGCCCACCGCCCCCACCCACCGTCGTCTCCCCCCCCCCCTGTAAGGTTTACCAAACCGTGTGTGTGTGTACTACGTCGTTTTCTGTCTTGTTTTCCTTCTCTCTCTCTCTCTTTCTCTTTCTCTCTCTCTCTCTCTCTCGCTGTCTCTGTTTTTTTTTTTTTTTTTTTCTCTCTCTCTCTCTCTCTCTTTCGAATCCGCTGACAAGTTAGTTCCTGGCAGATTGCAAAAAGGATGTCGTGTGTGGCGAATTATTTCAAGAAAAGAAGATTCCTGTTGTGCCGGGTTGGACAAGGTTTTCTTGTTTGGCGAATTGCAAAAAATCCTTCTGCGTCGGATTAGAAACCTATTTATTTTGTGGCTGTAAGTCGTTTCCCTGTGTGGCGGATTGCACAAGGATTCCTTTTGTGGCGGGTTACAAAGGGATTCCTTCTGTTGCGGGTTACACATTGATTTGTCTGCCGAGGGATACATGGAGGTAGCCAGGGGAAAACAGAAAAACCAACACATGAAAATCCGTTCAAATTGACAACTCAGTGTTTTCCACGTTTTTTGGTGTTGAATGCTGCGAGCAACTATGAACTCATATCGTTTTCAGTACCCAGAGCTCCAGAACGCTGTGTTTGACAATGTTGTCGGCTTCGGAAGTTATTTAAACACGTTGTAAGCCACAGCGTTTTGGAGCTCTGGCGGCTGAAAACGTTGTGTTTTTTTTTACAGGTGCTCGCAGCATTCGACACACAACAGTGAGAGCATAGTAATTTTACAATTTTTCTCGCTGTTACCTCCAAGTATCTTTCGACAGAGGGAATCCATTTGTAACCCGCCACACAATGAATTCTTTTGTAACCCGCCACAGAAGGAATCCTTTTACAACCTGCCACAAAGGGAATACATGGGAAATCCGCCACCAAAAAAAATCTTTCTTGAATGCCCCACACAAGAAATCCGTTTGTAAGCCGCCACAGAAGGAATCAATTTGTAACTCGCCACACGAGAAATCTTCTTATAATCCGCCACATAAAGAATCCATGTGTGACCCGCCACAAGCGAAAATTCAATTACAATCCTCCACAAAAGAAATCCAGGTGTATTCCGCCACAGAGGGGATCAAGTTGCAAGCCGCCGCAAAACAAATCCA
Organism: Prorocentrum cordatum; assembly: GCA_963575745.1. Classification (NCBI taxonomy): domain Eukaryota; class Dinophyceae; order Prorocentrales; family Prorocentraceae; genus Prorocentrum; species Prorocentrum cordatum. The sequence goes on from CAUYUJ010003348.1 coordinate 164,793, forward strand.
TGCGTCGTTCGCCGCAGACGAAATCAATGTGTAATCCGCCACATAACTATTTGTAATCGCAGCATATGGAAACAATTTCTATTCCGCCTAAAAAAGAGCCTCTTATATTCGCCCACAAAAGAAATACAATTGCATCCCGCCGCAGAAGGACTCAATGTGTAATCCGCCACAACGAAGTCCTTTTGTATTGCGATGCGTATTAAATCGGGGCGACGCGAAGGCGCTGTGCCCGCCCGCGAGGGCTTCTGAAGGTCTTGACAAAGGGGGAGATTGCGTACATTTTGTTGCGCCATTTTCGGTTTCGGAAAGGTCATCGTGCGTGCCCGAAGGGGAACATTCGTCAGCGCCAGTACCGATTGGATGTTTTGAGGATTCAGTCTTCCGGCCGGATCCGTTCCAGCAGCGACCGCAGGAGACGTGGGGTTCTCGTGGAGCAAGGGTTCGCGGCGGCTGTGGCGGACGCCGCCTGTGGCAACCGAGACGGCATTCGTCATGTGGGTATATGTGTGGCTATAGCTTTTCGAGACCTTGGGTTTGCAAGTGGTATTCCGCGGAGCGGACCAGTCTGGGTCGCCCAGGACAGAGCTCTAATGCCAGCGCCGTCAAGCTTGCGGCGGCAACGAGGCTGCTGCGGTCGTTCCTGAATCTCGCGGGGACGCTCCCAGCGCCTCGTTCGCTCCCCTCGCATGAAGACGCGCCTGCATCAGATCTCCAGGGCGGCTGCAACATGCTGCGCCCTTTGGGTTACCAAGCGGAGCACTGTCCACCTTCGCGCGTGCGCAGCGGCGGCCTCTTCGTGGTGGGCGACGGCGACGGCCGCGCTCGCGCGCTGCGAGTCGGCGAGTGCGCGGTCGTCTGCTTCCGCAACGGCGCGGCACAGTTCATTTTAATGCCTGGTGTCGGCGGGATTCTGGCAGGCGGTCGCTGCTTCTGGAACGGTACATTCGTTGCCTCAGAGATTGGTTCTTCACCGTCTTTTACGCAGAGTCCGAGCGGGCCGGATGGTTCTATTGGCGGCGGGGATGTCGACTCGCTGTGCGGCGTGAAATCAAAGTTTCTTGCCGACGCGCAGGAAAAATGCCCTCCGACCTGCGCGCGCTGATCGAGACCGAGCATTTTGGGTGGCAGCGGGCGGCGACCACCATGACGGACGAGGCGTTCGGCAGCTCGGGTGCTTGGCGGCGCCCTCCGCGCCCTGCGAGAGTTCTTCCCGGGCGCGAGCGACATCGAGAACACCTCACAAGTATCAATCCAACACAGAAGCGTGCCATTCAATGTCAGAAGCTCGCCGGGCTCGTGGCGCCGCCAGCATGCCGTCTGCGCCCGCGCTGTCCGGCTGCGCCCTTTTCCTGTTCAGCTCGCCCCAGAGAGCGGTCGGCGGGTTTGCGACGCCGTCCAGGACGTGCTCTCGCAGTCGCAAGCGTCGCCGTCGCGGCCGCGATGCCCGCCTGGCGTGCAGGGCTTGAATGGCAATGCTTGGTTCGACATGGCAATCGCAACGTTGCTCGACGTGGGCGACACTCGTTGCGTCCTCTGTGGCGACGAGCACGCGTGCCATTGGTAATCCGCCAAGTTTTGTTGTGCCAACATATTCCTTGCGCGCTGCCTGGCTGCGCTGTTTCGTCCGACGTCGAAGGGCGCCGTCTCTCGAGTAGTGGCTTATCTTCTTGACAAGTGCGGGCCCCGCTCGCCCCCCTGCTGAACAGAGCAGAGATTCATCGCGCGATTGCAAGGGGAACTGTTGGATAATAGCACAATCCAGCGCGCTGTGTCAGTTTGCAGGTGAACGCGTGGTAAGAGGGTGTGTGTGTGTGTGTGTGTGTGCAGTTGACGACCAGCACAAGTCCCTGCTGTCAGTTCTATACCAAACGCATGTCGGGAGTGAGCCAGTTGGCGACCAGGGGCGCCAGAGCGATCGCGTTCGAGCCACCCTCAGCGCGATATGCGGGAAGGCGGTATTGCGTGGAGCAGAGAACCTCAGAAGCCCTCCCCCCCCCGCGTATTTTCTGCGTTGAAAAAGGCGGTGCAGGATGGGGTGCCCGGCGTCCTCGCCAGCCACTGCGTTCGCCCCGTCTCCTTATTGGCCAGACATGTCTGCGCATTTTCCTAAGCTTCAGTGCATTGGCAGGGGCCCACTGCGCGTCGCCCTGAAAGAGAGCAGGCGTTCGGGAAAACAGTGGCGCCGTGTGCGGTCGCGATCCGTAGGTGTTCAGTGAAGTGCCGCGAGGGTTCTTCCTTCGGCAATTCGGAATACTATAAGACGCGAAGTGGCGATGGCGAGTCGAAGCGGGGAAGCGCGATTTCGCATCTGACTCCCGCCCGCGCCAGGCGTCTTCTTGGGCGGATTGCGGGGTCTGCGTGCCAAGCGAGGTCCGGGCATGGGTCATTTTGTTCTCCGCGTTGTTGCCGCCTGTTTTCGCATCCCGCAGCAGTGGTCCGCCGCGCAGAGAGAGGGTGGCATTGTGCTTGCGTCGTTTAAGGGCGCTACTGCTGGGCAGAGTCCTGGGTATTCAATGAATGCATCGTTGTTTGTGCGTCGAGAACCAGATGCCCCACGCGTGTGCGGCACTGCTTCGCTGGAAGCGCTGGCGCTTCTTCCCCCCCTCCAGTTTTCCCCCAAACAGCTTGCTGAACGGGGTGCTGTTGTGATAGAAGCTAATTCCGGCCGATGGAAGTCGGAGCAGAGACATCCTCACAAACAAATTGCTCGCTTGAGACATCCTCGTACTTCTCGTTTCTGAGTTGGCCGCGATTGGCCGTTTCGCCTGAGACATCCTCGAAAAGTTGCGCTCCGGGGCGCCGCGCGAGAGGTGGTCCGGGCCGTTTCGCTTGAGACATCGTCGCAATTCTGGGGTCCGAAATGCCGCGCGCGAGGCGGTCCGGCCCGTTTCGCCTGAGACATCCTCGAAACTCTGAGCTCTGAGATGCACTGCGCGAGGTGGTCTGGCCCGTTTCGCCTGAGACATCCTTCCTCGAAGCTCTGACCGCGGAGATGCCGCGCGAGAGGTGGTCCGGCCCGTTTCGCCTGAGACATCCTCGAACTTCTGAGCTCTGAGATGCACTGCGCGAGGTGGTCTGGCCCGTCTCGCCTGAGACACCCTCGCAACTCTGAGCTCTGAGATGCCGTGCGCAAGGTGGTCGCCTGTTTCGCCCAAGACATTCTCGCAACTCTGAGCTCCCAGATGCCACGCAAGAGGTGGTCCAGCCTGGGGGCCCAGAAAACCGCATGTTACATATGTTCCCTGGGACCCTGGGAGCCCCAGGAGGCCCCAGGAGGCCCCAGAGAGCTCCAGGAGGCCGCAGGACGCCCAGGGCAGGCCCCAGGGGCCCCCAGGAGATTCCCAGGAGGCCCCCAGGAGGCCCCAGGAGACCCCCTATCAGAACGTGTCAAGTTGATACACATCCGGTGTCGATTCGTTGATTTCCCCCCCCCCTCCAATTTGAGAGGCCCAAGCGGCCGCAGGTTAGATGTCCCTCCTGGGGGCCCCAAGAGGCTTCAGGAAACCCCAGGTGGAGTTCAGGAGGCCACAGGAGGTCCAGGAGGAAGCCCCAGGAGGTCCCCAGGAGGCACCAGGAGGCCGCCGCAACTCGGAGCTCTGAGACGCCGCGCTCGAGGTAGTCCGGCCCGTTTCGCTTGAGACTTCCTCGCAGCACGTTTCGCCCGAGACGCCGGCCCGTCTCGCCTGAGACATCCTTGCAACACTGAGCTCTGAGATGCCGTGCGCAAGTTGGTCAGGCCCGTTTCGCACAAGACATTCTCGCAACTCTGAGCTGCCAGATGCCGCGCAAGAGGTGGTCCAGCCTGGGGGCCCAGAAGACCACATGTTACATGTCCTCCCTGGGACCCTGGGAGCCCCAGGAGGCCCCGGAGAGCTTCAGGAGGCCGCAGGACGCCCAGGACAGGCCCCAGGGGTCCGCAGGAGATTCCCAGGAGGCTCCCAGGAGTCCCCATGAGGCCCCCTATCAGAACGTGTCAAGTTAATACACATCCGGTGTCGATTCGTTGATTTTTCTTGCTCTTGCGGCCCCCTCTCCCATTTTGGGGGGCCCCGACGGCCGCGTGTTAGATATCCCCCCTTGGGGCCCCAAGAAGCTCCAGCAAGCCCCAGGTGGGGTCCAGGAGGCCACGGGGGGCCCAGGAGGAAGCCCCAGGAGGTCACCAGGAGGTCCCAGGAGGCCCCAGGAGGCCCCCGCAATTCGGAGCTTTGAGACGCCGCGCTCGAGGTGGTCCGGCCCGTTTCGCCTGAGACTTCCTCGCAGCGCGTCTCGCCCGAGACATCGTCGCAACTCTGGGGTCCGAGATGCCGCGCGCGAGGTGGTCCAGCCCGTTTCGCCCGAGACATCCTCGAAACCTTGGGCTCCGAGATGCCCTGCGCGAGGTGGGCCGGCCCATCTCGCCTGAGACATCCTCGCAACTCTGAGCTCTGAGATGCCGCGCGCAAGGTGGCCCGGCCCGTTTCGCACAAGACATTCTCGCTCTCAGATGCTGCGCAAGAGGTGGTCCAGCCTGGGGGCCCAGAAGACCACGCGTTACATATCCTCCCTGGGGCCCTGGGGGCCCGCCTGAGACATCCTCGAACTTCTGAGCTCTGAGATGCCCTGCGCGATGTGGTCCGGCCCGTCTCGCCTGATACATCCTCGCAATTCTGAGCTCTGAGATGCCGTGCGCAAGGTGGTCGCCTGTTTCGCACAAGACATTCTCGCAACTCTGAGCTCTCAGATGCTGCGCAAGAGGTGGTCCAGCCTGGGTGCCCAGAAGACCACGCGTGGCTCCCAGGAGGCCCCAGAGAGCTCCAGGGGGCCGCAGGGCGCCCTGGACAGGCCCCAGGGGCCCCCAGGAGATTCCCAGGAGGCTCCCAGGAGGCCCCAGGAGGCCCCCTCTCAGAACGTGTCAAGTTAATACACATCCGGTGCCGATTCGTTGATTTTTCCGGGTCTTGTGCCCCCCCCCCCCATGTTTGGGGGCCCGGACGGCCGCATATTAGATATTCCCCCCCTGGGGGCCCCAAGAGGTTTCAGGAAGCCCCAGGTGGGGTCCATGAGGCCACAGGAGGCCCAGGAGGAAGCCCCAGGAGGTCACCAGGAGGTCCCAGGAGGCCCCAGGAGGCACCCGCAACTCGGAGCTCTGAGACGCCGCGCTCGAGGTGGTCCGGCCCGTTTCGCCTGAGACTTCCTCGCAGCGCGTCTCGCCCGAGACATCGTCGCAACTCTGGGGTCCGAAATGCCGCGCGCAAGGTGGTCCAGCCCGTTGCGCTGGAGACATCCTTGCAACTCTGGGCTCCGAGATGCCGTTCGGGATGAAGAGGAGGTGGAGGAGGAGGGGGAGGGGCAGGAGGGGGAGGAGGGGGAGGAGGAGGAGGCATGTTTTATCATGCCATGCCAGCCCGCACTGGACGGGCACGCAATCGACCTTGGAAACCGCAGTGGGTCTAAAAACCTTGTTTGGGGATGCTGCACTCCGGCTATAATGTTCATTTTTGTTTGTTTGTTTTTGTTTTGGTTTGTTATTGTTTCCTGTTTGTTTTGTTCTGTCCCCCCCGTAGTATAAAAAAAGAATGCGTTTCGCCGGGCGCGGCGCGCCGCGTTGATCGCGCGCGGCATTGCCGCGGTGAACAAAATCTTCTGCGCGCGCGCGCTGCATCTCCTGGCGTGAACATGCGGGGGCGCGGGGCCCTGTGTTCTTTCTGCCAGAGAACCTACCTGCCCGCGACGTAGATGTCACACCGTAGTTTCGCATCGAGATGAACGCTCCCCCCGCGCCGTCGAAGCTGAATTGCTGCCGGGCGCAAAGCGCTCGCGCACTCACTGAGCATGCGTTCAAGTGAAGATCGTCTCTGGTGGATCAAGCGATCGCAGTTGCAACGTGTGCCCCTGTTCCAGCAATTTCGCCGTCAGTGCGGCGTCTGCGTCGCCGTTGCCATATCGGTGGTTTCGATGTGCGGATCGCTTTCCATCGGGTGCCAAGTCGTTCGGATGTCTGGAACGCGACAGCGACATCATGATAACGTACCTCGTGATACTATGCAAACAAACATGTACGCGCGCGGTTCCCCCCCCCTCCCCCCGCGCGCGCGCCGCCCGCCGTCGTCCCGCCCCCCGCCGCCGTCGTCTTGGCCCCCTCCCGCCGTCGTCTCACCTCCCTCCCCCGCCAGCCGTCGTTTCTCCCCCTTCCACCGTCGTCTCGCCCCCGAACGCTGTCGCACCCCGCCCCCGCCCCGCCCCCCCGCCCCGCCCGCCGTGGCCCCGCCGCCCCCCGCCCGCCGCCGTCTCGCCCCCCGCTCGTCGTCGTCTCGCCCCCGCCCGCCATGGTCCCGCCCGCCCCCCGCCCGCCGTCGCCCCACCCCCCCCGCCCGCCGCCGTCGTCGCCCCCCCGCAGCCGTCGTCTCATCCCCGCGCCCACCGTCGTCCCGCCCCCCACCCCACCGTCGTCTCACCCCGCGCCGCCGTCTTCTTGCTCCCCGCCCGCCGTCGTCTCACCCCCCCCGCCCCGCGCGCGCCGCCCGCCCGCCCGCCGTCGTCTCGCCCACCCCGCCCGCCGTCGTCGCGCTCCCCGCTGCGTCCGTCGTCTCGCCCGTCGTCCCCCCCCCCCGCCCGCCGCCCCCCCCCCTCCGCGCGCCGTCGTCCTCACCACCCCCCCGCCGTCGTCTCTCCCCCCCCCTCTTCCCCGCCGCCCACCGTCGTCTCGCCCCCCATCGCCGTCATTTCACCCCCTGCCCGCAGTCGTCTCTCCCCCCCCCCGCCCGCGTCGGCTCACCCCCCGCCACCGTCGTTTCACCCCCCCACAGTCGTCCCCGCCCACCGTTGTCTCACCCCCTCGTCGTCTCACCTCCTGCCCGCCGCCGTTCCCCCCCCCGCCCGCCCGCCGTCGCTTCGGCTCCCCGCCCGCCGTCGTCCCACCCCCCGCCCGCCATCGTCTCCCTTCCCCCCCCGCCTACCGCCGTGCCCCCCCCTGCCCGCTCCCCGCCGCCGTCGTCTCACCCCCCCCCACCGCCGTCCTCTCGCCCCCCCGCCAACAGTCGTTTCACCCCCCCACCCGCTGTCGTCTCACCCTCCACCGCCGTCGCCCCGCCCCCCACCACCGTCGTGCCTCCCCCAACCCCTTTTCCATTTTGCTTTCCCCCCTCCGCTCCTTGCCGGCCCCCGCTCCTCCTTGTCTTTTTTCCAGCCATCCTGCGGTGTTCGGTCCTCGTTTTGAAGAAACTGCCCCCGCGTCTCCTTCCCCCCGTGGGGGTGCCGCATGCGTCCGCCGCGCCCAGTGCGGCCTTTCGCGGGCCCATAGGGAACTCCACCTGAGGCCCCGGGGGGGGGGGGGGGCACATGCGTCCGCCGCGCCCAGTGCGGCGTTTCGTGGCCCCGTAAGCGGGCTTCACCTAAGGCCGCGGGGGGGGGGCGCCGCATGCGCCCGCCGCACCCGGCGCGGCGCATCGTGGCCCCTTAGGGAGCTTTAAGGCCCCAGGGGGGTGGGGGGGTGGCCACGTGCGTCCGCCACACCCAGTGCGGCGTTTCGTGGCCCCGTGGGGGGCTTCAAAATTATCCCGGCAAAGCAACCTAACAGCGTTGTGTCGGAGCATATCTGGAAGCATTCCCCTTAAGATTCAGTTGGGAATCCTGTTGTAGAATTCTGCTGTTCTCGCAGTCGTAGTCGCATTCGCGATGGCAGTCGCAGTGGCAGCGGCAGTCGCAGTCACAGCCTCAGCCTCAGCCTGCCTCAGCCTCAGCCTCAGCCTGCCTCAGCGTCAGCCTGCCTCAGCCTCAGCCTCAGCCTGCTTCAGCCTCAACATCAGTCTGCCTTCAGCTTCGGCCTCAGCCTCAGCCTGCCTCAGCCTCACTCTGCATCAGCCTGCCTCAGCCTCAGCCTGCCTCAGCATCAGCCTGCCTCAGCCTCAGCCTCAGCCTGCCTCAGCCTCAGCCTCAGCCTGCTTCAGCCTCAGCCTCAGTCTACCGTCGGCCTCGGCTTCAGCCTCAGCCTGCCTCGGTCTCAGCCTGCATCAGCTTCAGCCTCAGCCTCAGCCCTCAGCTCAGCCTGCTTCAGCCTCAGCCTCAGTCTGCCTGCAGCCTCGGCCTCAGCCTCAGCCTCAGCCTCAGCCTCAGCCTCAGCCTCAGCCTGCAGCCTCAGCCTCAGAGCCTCAGCCTGCCTCCTCAGCCTCAGTCAGCCTGCCTTCAGCCTCAGCATCAGCCTGCCTCAGCCTCAGCCTCAGCCTCAGCCTGCATCAGCCTGAGCCTCAGCCTCAGCCTGCCTCAGCATCAGCCTGCCTCAGCCTCAGCCTCAGCCTGCCTCAGCCTCAGCCTCAGCCTGCTTCAGCCTCAGCCTCAGTCTGCCTTCAGCCTCGCCCTCAGCCTCAGCCTGCCTCAGCCTCAGCCTGCATCAGCCTCAGCCTCAGCCTCAGCCTCAGCCTCAGCCTGCCTCAGCCTCAGCCTGCCTCAGCATCAGCCTCAGCCTCAGCCTGCCTCAGCCTCAGCCTCAGCCTGCTTCAGCCTCAGCCTCAGTCTGCTTTCAGCCTCGGCCTCAGCCTCAGCCTGCCTCAGCCTCAGCCTGCATCAGCCTCAGCCTCAGCCTCAGCCTGCCTCAGCCTCAGCCTGCCTCAGCCTCAGCCTCTCATGCCTGCCACAGGCCTGCCTCTGCCTCAGCCTCAGCCTGCGTCCAGCCTCAAGCTCATCTGCCCTTCAGCCTCGCCTCAATAAGCCTCAGCCTGCCTAGCCTCAGCCTGCCTCAGCCTCAGCCTGCATCAGCCTCAGCCTCAGCCTCAGCCTGCCCCAGCATCAGCCTGCCTCAGCCTCAGCCTCAGCCTGCCTCAGCCTCAGCCTCAGCCTGCTTCAGCCTCAGCCTCAGTCTGCCTTCAGCCTCGGCCTCAGCCTCAGCCTGCCTAAGCCTCAGCCTGCATCAGCCTGAGCCTCAGCCTCAGCCTGCCTCAGCATCAGCCTGCCTCAGCCTCAGCCTCAGCCTCAGCCTCAGCCTGCCTCAGCCTCAGCCTCAGCCTGCTTCAGCCTCAGCCTCAGTCTGCCTTCAGCCTCGGCCTCAGCCTCAGCCTGCCTCAGCCTCAGCCTGCATCAGCCTCAGCCTCAGCCTAAGCCTGCCTCAGCATCAGCCTGCCTCAGCCTCAGCCTCAGCCTCAGCCTGCCTCAGCCTCAGCCTCAGCCTGCTTCAGCCTCAGCCTCAGTCTGCCTTCAGCCTCGGCCTCAGCCTCAGCCTGCCTCAGCCTCAGCCTGCCTCAGCCTCAGCATCAGCCTGCTTCAGCATTAAAAATGTTGCCCGGGAATGGAGTTCTGGGAACTCGAAGAACACGAAGTGGCCTACAGTTGGCTCCGGGCATTCAAAAACATGCCCAGGAATGGAGTTCTGGGAACTCGAAGACCACGAAGTGGTCTACAGTTGGCTCCGGGCGTTCAAAACGTGGCCCAGGAATGGAGTTCTGGGAACTCGAAGACCACGAAGTGGCTTACAGTTGGCTCCGGGCATTTAAAATGTGGCCTGGGAATGGAGTTTTGGGAACTCGAAAACCACGAAGTGGCTTACAGTTGGCTCTGGGCATTCAGAATTTGGCCCGGGAATAGAATTGTGGGACCTCGAAGACCACGAAGTGTGTAGCTGTTGGGTAAAAAAAAAATCCGGGCACTCCCCCGGATCGCGCCCAGACCCCCCTGTGGCGTCATGATTTTTCTTTTGGCCCTATTAGAAACCTATCAGTCTTCGCTGTTAGGTAAAAAGGCACCATGGGGGGGTGCCACATGCGTCCGCCACGCCCAGCACGGCGTTTCGTGGTTCCATAGGGAGCTCCACCCAAGGCCCCGAGGGGGGGGGGGGTACCACATGCGCCCGCCACGCCCAGTGCGGCGTTTCGTGGGCCCATTGGGAAATTCAACTTGAGGCCCCAGGGTGATGGTACCACATGCGTCCGCCACACCCAGTACAGCGTTTCGGGGCCAGTGGGGCCGTCCGCATGTGCCCCGCACGCCCAATTTGGCATTTCCCAACAGCCAGTGCAGCGTTTCGTGGCCCCCTTGGGAGCTCCACCAAACCCCGAGTGGGGCCGCCCGCGTGCGTCCCGCGCGCGCAATTTGTCATTTTCACCCACCCAGTACAGCGCTTCGTGGCCCCAATATGGGGGCTCCACCGCAGCCCCGGGTGGGGCCGCCCACGTGCGTCCCACACACCCAGACACAGACACAGACACAGACACAGACACAGACGCAGACACAGACACAGACACAGACACAAACACAGACACAGACACAGACACAGACACAGACACAGACACAGACACAGACACAGACACAGGCACAGGCACAGGCACAGGCACAGGCACAGGCACAGGCACAGGCACAGGCACAGGCACACACGCACACACGCACACACGCACACACGCACACACGCACACACGCACACACGCACACACGCACACACGCACACACGCACACACGCACACACGCACACACGCACACACGCACACACGCACACACGCACACACGCACACACGCACACACTCACACACGCACACTCGCACACACGCACACACGCACACACGCACACACGCACACACGCACACACGCACACACGCACACACGCACACACGCACACACGCACACACGCACACTCGCACACTCGCACACACGCACACACGCACACGCGCACACGCGCACACGCGCACACGCGCACACGCGCACAC
>CAUYUJ010003348.1:175556-205556 GCA_963575745.1 Prorocentrum cordatum
TTCGATCCAGTTTCGGCGCGCCGGTGAAGTTGGGTGCCTTTAACCGATCGCTGAAGGAAGTATTCCGAGGCTCGCTAGCGGACGATTCCCAGTTGGATCTTGTGACTTCGTACAGTTTGCGCCGGGCTGGGCCTACATGGGCGAGCGCGATGCAATTGGACTGGGAAGCCCGAGTCATCTCGGGCGGTTGGACGGAGGGGGGAGACAACTCCCGTCGGAACCAGATGCCGATCGTGTATAATGCGCGTCGGCGGCAAGCCGAGATGTGCACGCGCCTGCACATGGCCGGAGTGTTGTCGCGCCTGCGGACCGATCTGGAGGCCCCAGTGCAGTGGGAGCAAGTGCGATGCTGGGCGAGTTCTGCGCCAGGAAAAGTAATGTTGGCCGACCTAGAGAAAGAGGCGCAGCAGCGGGTGGCGGTGTCGACCGTTCGTGAGAAGGCCGCGTTCTTGCCCCCGTCGGTCGTCGAGGAGTTGAGGCGGCAGAAGTTTCTCCGGATAATCGTGGCCCCGCGTGGACAGCGGGTGGGGCGCGGTAAAGCGCCGGGCGCGCCTCCACCCAATTGTCGGGGTCCTGCCGGCGGGGGCGCCGCGGGTAAGAGCGGTGAGGGGGGGGGGCGGGCGCCGAAGCGCCGGGCGCGCGTGCGCGCGCTGCGCAAACCCTCGCGTCGGGGGCACCGCGTGCAAAGCGGGGGGGGCGCGGTAAAGCGCCGGGCGGTTTGCGTGGGAACGCGTTGCCTGCGCCTGCGAGTCCACGCAGAGCGCCGAAAGTTGCCGGCAAAAACAAGCGACCAGCAGAGGCGGGAGCGCGCGCCAGTCCGGCGTCGGTTGCCATTGCGGGCCGCGCAGGGCGACCCGCGGGTCGATCGCGCGGCCCAGCGGTATTGTGCCCGGGCGTGGGCGGCATTGGAGGCTGTCTCCATCCCCAGGTCCAGGGGAGATGAAGTGTCGGTGCGGCCGGGAGTCGCAACCCGTGCAGGCCCGGCCGCGTTCCAAGCGCGGGGAGTTGACTGCGCCGGTCGCGCGGTGACCGCGCTTCCAGGTGACGAGGCAGCGCAGGGCGCGGAGGTGGGTGAATGTGACGTAAAGGGCTCAGATGGCGCGCCAGCGCACTGCGCGCCGCCAGTCAGGCAGGTTGCGGAGGGATCACCCGCGCGCGCGTCGCGAGCCGCGGGCCCGTCGCCCGAGCCGCGGGGCGCGATCGGGTACGTGCAGTCTGAGCCTGGGAGGGCTACCCGGGTAAGGGAGGTTATGGGGCCTCGATATCACGTCGCGATGCCCGTAATTCGTCGCCTCAAAAAGTCCAGAGCCTGGACGGACAGTGAGTTCGGGCCAGTGACGAAACTATGTCAGAATGGATTGAGTGATCTGCAGTGGTTCCCGGCGCTCCCGGAGGGAGCCCTGGTGTGCGCGGCGTGTGAAAAGTTGCGCGGCCGGGCAGCCCCGGCGTGAGGTGGTGACGTCATCGCGGCGGAGACGCGCGGAGTTGCGCGTGGGCCTGCCAGCGCTTGCCAACTTAACGGATGCGTATGCGCGCCCCGAGGTGGGCTCGAACGCGGTCCAGAGAGTAGGTTTAGCGGAGCGACACGTGTGGTTCTCGGTATGTCTTTGTCAGTTGACGGCATTGCGCTGCCGGGGCGCGTCGGCGCTCGCGACGCCGCTGCGCAATTCAGAGAGCTGGCCGCGAAGTATCAGTTTGATGAGCGCATCGCCACCCACCTGGTCGAAACCGTGGGTCTAGAGACGTTGGTCGATTTCGCGCATGCCGTCACGAGCGAGAACGAGTGGGCGCCGATCCTCGAGCGCGTGCCGGATCTCGTGAGGAGGCTGGGACAGCTGTCCCGCGTGCGCCAGGCGCGGCCTTCGCCTGCGCGGGGGGGGGTCCTGCCTGGCCCGCGCCGCAGTTCGAGCGCGTAGTGCGGCAGGCGTGGAAAGCCGTGTGCGATGCCGCCCGGGAGTCCGAGACCCGGAAGAGGCGCGGTTTGGGCGAGAGCGACGATGTCCCCTTGCCGTCGCCGCAGCTCGCTGAATTGAGCGAGCAGTTCTTCGCTCGGTATAAGATGGCGTACCCAGCGGAGTGTGAGCCGTCCGAAGCGCTGGTCAGTAAGATCAGCAGGGAGCTGGGCAGGCGCGTCCCATTGCACGCGGAGGGGGTGACCGCGTCGCGCGCGCGGCCCCCCATGGTCGGCAGGCGCCAGGTGACGATGATGAGTGTATGGAAGGTCCGCACGTTGCTGAATGCCGCGAGGGCAGCCAGGAAGCGGCAGCGCATTGGGGATGTCGAATTCGTGTGCGATGAGAAGGAAGATCCGGATCCCGCGAAGGACTTGAAAACCTATATCGCGTTGCACCAGGTTCTCATGGTGGCATGCGCGCGCGCTGGGGTGAAGCCGATTGACCCGGCGCCCGGGACGCCAGAGAAGGCGTCTTCGGATGCGACGGATTTCGTGCAGATTCCGTTGGATGTCGCGATGGCCTACCATTTCCGTTTGGTCAAGTACGCCAGTGCGATGCCGTTCTCGATTGCGCTGCATAACGTCGTGCGCCGGGACGAGGAGGAGCGCGCTTGGTGGACGGACAGGGTCCGCACCAGCGAGCTGAGCGTCGGGAAGATAATCCGCGAGGGCTTGCAGACTCGCGAGGTCATGTGGAGCCCGCCCTCACCGCCAGCTCCCGGGCCGCAGCGGCCGCCGACGAGCGTCGGGCGGAGCCAGCGGACAGGTGGCAAGGGCGCGCAGTTGGGCGATCGGTTGAAAGACGGAACCCAGGTGTGTCGCAAGTTTAACGCCGGGGAGTGCTCCGAGCCGTGCCCTCGCGGGTATAAGCACGTCTGTTCCGTCGTGATCAACAAGACGGGGCGCTTGTGTGGCATGTCGAACCACTGCGCCCTCAAGTGCACCAGGAGCCCGGGTCTCAGTTTTTTGGTTTCCCTGTTAGCTTAAAGGGGGCGGCCCGGGTCCGGGGGCGCCCTGGGTCCGGGAAAGGCGACGGTTAGCGCCGAATGTTCGGAACACCCGGCGTTGTAGTTTGCGACAGGAACGCGAGCGGGGGCGCGGCCGACGGCGGCAAGCGCGGCCGCAAGGGCGATTGAAACGCACCCGCTGCCGCGCCGCCCGCCGCGGCAGAAGGGGTAGTCACCAGTGGGGTCGCGTGCCCCAGCGTCGTGGGCGTGCGATGGAGCCAGGCGGACATCGCTGTGAAAATTCGGAAGTCCTTTCCGGAAGAGTGGCTGGTGGGCGTTCCCATCCCGTTCTTGCAAGACTTGTTGAATACTTCGCCATTCGTTGATTTCGCCATCTGGGCGGAGCTGCAGGACGAAGGACTACCTCTGGGATGTTCTCTGGGCAGAATTTCCAAGGGGCGCGCGAGCGCCGTGTTGGGTCGCCAGGCAGGCGTGCTCGACCACAGGCTAGCGCTGGCGCCGGTTATCGAACTCGGCGTGGGGGAGCGGGCACACCTCGCTCAATGCATCGAATTCGCGAGCGCGGGGCGATTGCCATTCAACGATGAGTACATGGCACCCGTTGATTTGAAGTATGCTGCCTTTGCCACGGTTGCGTTCGCGTGGGCCGGTGGTAATCGGCTGAGGCAGTGGCGCGAGTCTTGCGCCGGGGCGTTGAAGGAGCTTAGTCAAAGGCTGGCGCCGGTGTCCCGCGCCCTTCGGCTCCGGCAAAGCCCCTCAGTACATGCCGTGGCGCAGAACACCCACATCGCGCTGATTTGTGTTCTGACTTGGGTGATGGGTTGGCCGGATTGGCAGCTGGCCCAGAGATTTGTGACCGGCTTCAATATCGTGGGGCGTTTGGAGGAGACGGGTGTCTGGGAGCGGTGCGAAAGTTCGGAACCTGTTTCTGAAGACCGCTTGTTGGCGGAGTCCACCGCGCTTTTACGTTCCAGGGACAAGCGACGGGTTGATCCTGAGGCTGAGTTTCTTTGGGAATCATGCTTGAAGGAATGCGAAAAGGGCTGGGCTGCTCCTCCTGCGTCGCTGGCCGCGATGGACCGCGAGTACGGCGCCGGGCGCTGGGCGGCCGTGCCGTCGTTCGTGCACGCGCAGCAGAACGGCAAGCGTCGGCGGATAGACGATGCTAAAGCCGGTGGGCAGAACGGCGCGACGGTGTACCCTGAGAAGTGGCACTTGCCATCAGCGTTCACGCCTGCATTGCTTGGCAAAGTCTTGAGGCAGCGGTCGGGAGGTACGCCAAACACCGGAGGTGGCCTTTTCCCCCTCCCCGCCGGCCGGTGTGTCGCGGGTTTCCCGCGGGCCGTTCCCCCGGGTCCGTTCGTGTGGGCCTAGTGGGCCCCTCAGGTGTCCAAGGGGCGTGGTCCGGCCCGGTGTTTGGCGTGCGCCCTCAGGCAGGAAGCTGCGGCGGGAGGCTTTGCTGATGAGGGCTTAACCCTTGAGACTGGAGGCGAGGACCTGCCGGACGCAAGCAGGTCCGTGCCGGTCAATCCCGCGCAGCTGCGATATAACGTCATTGCGGCGCGGGAACCGCGCAGCGGGGAGTGGCGATACTTGACTGCATTCGCCATGCTGTTCGGCTTGTCGTCGAGTGTTATGAATTTTACTTCGAATTTGTAATAGACCTTGCCCCGAAGAGAAGCGTCGACGTGAGCCCGCCCTCGTGTCCGCTGATTGTGATCGCAAGCGACGCGCGGGCTGACGGGGCGACCGCGCCCACAGGCGGCTACCTCCTGGTCGATTGCTTGACAGGGGAGCGTGCGGGAGGATGGTGTGTATTCGACGATGCCATACTCGCGGAGGGGGGTTTCTCGCCGGCGGACCGGGAGAGGGGCGCGAATCCGATCGCCCTCTGTGAGGGGGCCATGGTCCCCATTGTCCTGGCGCAAGAGGCGCGGAGGTGCCGAGGGA
The DNA here is from genome assembly GCA_963575745.1 of Prorocentrum cordatum. Classification (NCBI taxonomy): domain Eukaryota; class Dinophyceae; order Prorocentrales; family Prorocentraceae; genus Prorocentrum; species Prorocentrum cordatum. The sequence continues at coordinate 180,429 of CAUYUJ010003348.1, forward strand.
TGCGCATCCTGTGGGTGCTTGACAACACGAGCGCTCTCCACAGCTTCGCGAGTGGCAGGTGCGACCATGCTACCCTGGACCGGAGCGTCAAGCTTATGAATTTCTTCAAGGCGCGCGCCGCGAGGGCAAATCGCGGGGGGACGCGCCGCGCAGCGTGTCGCGCCAGTTTCACTGCGACATGTCCACCTGGCTCGAGACGGTATACTCGAAAAGCAACTGGTCGGACGGGATCTCACGGCGCGCCGTACGCGCGCGGGGGCGGCCTTCCCCCGAGTCGTCCACTCGCGCGGTGCCAGGCGGCTCGGCGAGGATAGCTTCGCCCGGGAGAATGGTTTTCGTACCGGCGAGGTGAGAGTGGACCCGGCCGCGTGGCGCGGGTGCTAACTAGACGCGTGGCGTTGGGTGCTACGGCGCGCGGAAGGCGCGTTCCGCGAGGGCAATTCGCGGGGGGTGGGCCGCGGCGTGCAGCGTGCCGCGCCAGGCTCAGTGGATTCGCCGTAAAGAAGGAGTCCGCGCAGGAGAGGTGAGCGCGGGCCCAGCCGCGGGGCACGGGCATGCCACAGACACGGGGCGCCGTGTACATCGACGCGCGATTGCGGAGCGGCGTCGGACCCAGAACAGCGTTGGGGGTGCAGAAACGCGGAGCCAGAGCAGCGTTGGGGAGAGCGGCATTACTGGCGAGCCACGCCAGGGTCTTGCCCTCTTCACGCAGGTGTTCCATTCGGGGGGTTTGGTCACCCCAAGGTCGTTCTGCACCCCCGGGGCACCGTTACACTTTCTGGGGTCGGGGGACGGGGTATGGGTTGGGGGAATGGGTGGGAGGATGGGGCCGTCGCGCGCCGTGTTCGCAGGTGGTGCGCGCGCGCGCGCGCGGAGGAGCGGGCCGCCCGCGTGCGCTTCGCGCCGCGGCGGGGCGCGTGCGATGCGCGGCGCGCGAAAGTTGCCAGGGGCCGCGCAGGGCGCGGCGCGGGGAATAGGCTGTCGGTGATTATGCGTTGACTTTAGGCTCGGGGAGGGTCGGGTCAGGGAACCATAATCATGACAGAAGGGGACGCCCGCGCGCGCTCGCAGGGACTGCGCGCATCAGAGCGCGCAATTGGATCGTGCGAGCAAAGCGCGTTGGCGACAGCGGTTGCTGTTGGTTTGTTTCCCACCCACCACGCCCTGGGCCCCGGTGGGGTTACCGGGGAGAATTTGGGATGGGCGCCGGCGTGGACTTCGCCGTGGAAGAGGCGATGCGCACCGGCTGCGAGGGGTCCTGCCTCGGGTCGGCCGAACGTGTGCGTCGCAGGTGCGAGAACGCCGCGCAGGTCAGCGCGTGCGGGGAGGGGGCCTTCCTTCCCTGGTGGCCGCTGGCAGCGGTCGCATCACAGGTGTAACGTCTGACAGGTGCGCGACATGTTTTGCGCGCGCGAACACGCCCGCCGTATCCCGACCCCCGGCGGGGTGCTCGGGTCGGCGAGGGCGGCGCCGGACGCCGGCAGTGTTCGCTTTCCCCGAGGGGAGAGCGGCATTACTGGCGAGCCACGCCAGGGTCTTGCCTTCTTCACGCAGGTGTTCCATTCGGGGGGTTTGGTCACCCCAAGGTCGTTCTGCACCCCCAGAGCACCGTTGCACTTTCTGGGGTCGGGGGACGGGGTATGGGTTGGGGGAATGGGTGGGAGGATGGGGCCGTCGCGCGCCGTGTTCGCAGGTGGAGCGCGCGCGCGCGCGCGGAGGAGCGGGCCGCCCGCGTGCGCTTCGCGCCGCGGCGGGGCGCGTGCGATGCGCGGCGCGCGAAAGTTGCCAGGGGCCGCGCAGGGCGCGGCGCGGGGAATAGGCTGTCGGTGATTATGCGGCCCCAGCGGGCTCGACCACATGGTGGCGCCGCCTCCATTTCGGCACACCCCCTCAGGAGGACCGTGGCTACATATAGTGAGATCTACGTACGGTCTCAGCGGGGCCGACTGCATGGCAACGCCGCTCCCTTTTCGGAACAACCCTCAGAAGGATAGTGGCCCCATCAGGAGCTCCACCTACGGTCTCGTTAGGCCCGACGCCATGGTGGCGCGGGGTCCATTTCAGCAACTTCCTCGTGAGCATAGTGGATCCATAGGGAGCTCCACCTACGCCCCATGGGGGCTCGATCTCATGACGGCGCCAGACCCCACCTCAGCACAACCCATCACGAGAACCGTGGCCCCGTAGGGAGCTCCACCTACGGCCCCAATGGGCCCACCCGCATGGCGGCGCCGCGCTCATTTTGGCACCCCCGATCACGAGGATCGTGAACCCATAGGGGAAACTCAACCTGCGGCCCCAGCGGGTTCGACCGTATGCCGGCGCCGCCCCCATTGCGGCACATCCTTAACACGGATCGTGGCCCCAGAAAGTGAGATCCACCTACGGTCTCGGTAGGCCGAGTGGGCCCAACCGCATGGTGGTGCCGCGCCCGTGTCGATACAACTCTCACTAGGACTGTGGCCCATAGGGAGCTCCACCTGCGGCCCAAGCGGGCTCGACCGCATGGCGGCGCCATGCCCATCTCGGCTCACCCCCCACGAGGATTGTAGCCCCGGCACTCCTGCAGAAACCGTACATAGCTCAAGGCCTAAGCCAACCAAAACAGCATCGGGAAACACACATTGTAAGAGGGCCTTTCAGAGACCCTTTCAGACATCTTCCTGGAGAGGCTTCCGGGAGCATTGTTCTCGTCTCTCCGGACATGTTCCTGGAGAAGCTTCCGGGAACATGGTTCATGCTCCTGGAAAAGAGGGGAAGCGGGGCCAGATTTCGGAGAGTGCGTGGGCGTGGCATGGACTTCGTACCGGGGCCCTCTGACGGGCCGCATGGGCCGAACTGAAGCGGATATTTGGGATCGTTGAAGCCCACGAGGTGGGAGCCGCTGGTGGAGGACGGCAGGCGCCGCAGCTTCTCGTACGTGCTGCGGCGGCACCGCACGGGGCTCTCCGAGGAGGAGCTGTCGCGCTGGTTCCAGGCCCGGCGGGCTGCGGATCGTTCCCGTCTCCGTCCCGTCATGATCCCAGATCTCCGACGATGTGATTTTTTCAGCCAGCGTTCTTCTTTCGATTGTGGCCTCCGGGGCCTCTTATCTTCGCCATGGGGGAAACGGGTCCTGATGGAGGCGGGTCCTGAGGTTCTTCGTCGCTTTCGGGCTCTCGGGGCCCTTCACGGGCCCCCGGACTGTCAGAGAACGATTCGGGATGAAACGCTCGTCCCGGGGGAAGGCCCCGGGGGCCAGGACCCGTTTCCCTCAGGACCCGTGCCCCCCATGTGCATGGGCCATCAGAACTGGATATCCGGGGCGACAGCTGGCGCTGTCTCTGGGGCGGCGCATGGAACAAACATCCGACCAGAGGATGCCCTGCCTATCATCTCGGAATGGGTACATCAAGCATGGGGACGAAGGCCGGCAGCAGTTCGTTTCCATTTTGAGCAGGAGTCGTCGCTGTCGGTGTCGTCGCGGACGCTGTCCATTTGAGGCAGAAAATCGCCTGCCCAACAGCGGCCGCTGTCGTAGTTGAGCGACATTTACTGTTAGGTATTTTGCCTACTTTTGTCCGTACCCACTTCCGGCGCGCCAGTGATCGGGTGTTGAGAGGAGGGCCCGCCCTGATCCGATCGAGCCGCGACACAGTAGTGGCTGCACTTTTTGGTATTCTTGTTGGCCTCCAGGGGTCCTTGCCCGGCCCTGGGGCCGTCGAAGAACGGGTTAGGAAGAAAAGCTGGCCCCCGGGAAGGGGCCCTGGCGCCCACGGCCTCCAGAGGACTTCTCACGATGCCCAGGGCCCCAGGTGCCGTGCTCCAGGATGGCGCGGGAAGCCGGGGGCAGCCTGGGCCAGGGGCCCGGGGCACCCTTGGTAACCCCCCCTGATGTCCGTGAGACGGGGCCTCAGGGAAACGGGTTCTAGAGATGTGATAGGAGGGAAGCACACGACTTGACCGGGGAAAAGATCGAGAGAAGCAAGATCATGGCAAAGTCGCCCTCCTTGGTCCTCAATGAGCAAATGAAGAAGACAACAGACAACTTCATAGCAAGGATGGGCAGGTAGTCCGGCATGGAGGGGATTGCTCCTGGGGAGAACATGGCCCCAACCACACCCTTGGCAAGGAAGAACATGATGATACATTTGTGCCAACCCTCTGGGTAGAAAGCTCCATACACATCACGAAGAAGAATAAAAATGGCCAGCTGCCCTGCCTCCCGGGACCGGGCAGCCGGCCCGTGTCCATGCCAGACTCGTGCCAGCCCCCCCCCGCCTTTAGGGGGGCTGGTGGTGCCCACCAGGCCGGTATTCGACCTCAGCACCGCGGCCGGCCCGGCTCTCGCCCTTCTCACGCTCTAGGGCGCCCCCGGAGGGCTGTCCAGAGGTCCGCCTCCGGCTTGCCCTGCACAGAGCGCTTCACTTCAATCTTGATGCCAAACTCTTTGAGCGCCGTGAGCGAGATGAGGTCCACCAGGTGGCTCTTGATCTCTGGCGGAATGAGAGTCTGGTTGATTGTCAGCACCCACAGCCAAGTAAAGTCTTTCTTCATCGTGGGAATCTTCGGGGAGAAGCCGGTGAAGTATGTGTCCAGCTTGGTCTGGCCGAGGTCTTTAAAGCTCTTGAGCACGGCAAGGCCCTGCTGCTTCAGGCCATCGGTCAATGGCTGGCCCTCTGCCGGAGTCACCGCCTGAAGGATCTCCTCGAGCCTCGCGAACAGCGTGAAGAGGAGGAACACCTTCTTCGGGCCGAAAGGATGCTTTGTGCCACCCTGCGCCGGCGCCGAGCCCGCAGCACCACTGTCGGTAGCCATCGCGTCCGAATCGCCCTGGCGAGCCTTCTTGCCCTTCGGGCCGGTGTTCTCCGGGAGCTTTGCTTTCCACTGTTCCACACAAGCTGTCATTTTTTCACTCTCCTCGTTGGTCTTGAACAAGACTGCCAACTGCACTCTGTCGGCAACGGGCCCCATGTCCTGTCTGATGTACAGGTGGTCCCTGACGATCATGGTGAGCAGGTTGGCGTCATCGTTCTGGGGAGTCTGGCCACGACCACCGGCTCCGCGACAGGTTCTCTCCGGACCACCCACAACCATCAGGTCAACTTGGGCCTGCGACAAAGCTAAAAGCACTTGCTGACGGTATCCATCATCAAGAAGATATGGGGCGGCCGGGACGCTTTTTTTTTTATTTTTTTTTCTTTATTTTTTTTTCTTTTTTTTTTTTGTTTTTTTTTTTTTTTTTTTTTTTTTTTTTTTTTTATTTTTATTTTTTTATTGTTTGTATTGTTTTTTTTTTTTTGTATATTTTGTTTATTTTTTTTTTTTTTTTTTATTTTATGGAGATGGCTCCGCGCGGTACGCTTTCAACCGATTTGAGTGTCTTGTTTTTTTTCTTTTCTTCGTTCATCTCTTTTTTTCACTCGGTTTTTTTTTTACGATTTTTTTATTTTGTTGTTTTTTTTTTTTTTATTTTATTTTTCTTACAGTTACATGACGTGCGTGTGTATGGCAAGCAAGTCCATGGATAACACGTCGATCTGCACAGCTTTTGGCGTGTCGAGAGGCCCCTTTCGCCGTGGTGAACAAAGTGCCGCAGTGAGGGCAAGGGATTGTCGCCGCCGTGGTCTCCACAACGAATCTGGTACGAGCTAACCACATCTGGTATGGCATATGAAGTCAAGTTTTCATGTGATGTGAACACCTCTGCGCCTGTCCAAAATCTTCCTTGCAGAACGGGCACATGGATGTGTTTTCCCACCCAGGAGGACGAAGAGGGGCAGGAATACATGTGATGTCCCGATATATAGTGCTTCCCACCTGTTTGTACTCCTCCTTCCCCCTTACTCTACGGAACTGGATCGGCTTGGTCTTTGCAGCAAGAGCGGCAGCAGTAGCAGCGGCAGTGGATGATGAAGAAGTAGCCGGTCTTGCCGGACGCTTGCCTCGAAGCCGTGTCCTCGTAGCCACGGATTCCTCTCTCTGCGGGATCTCCAGAGGTACAAAAGTAGTACGGTTTTGCCGGGGACGCTTTTGATGCCGAAATTGAACATGTTGAAAAGCGATAGGGACCGGGCGCTTTTTGGATACCCTTCTTTTGATGAGCAGGTCCTCCTTCGAAAAAGTAGTACGCGTTGCTTTCCGGTCTTGTTCTCCCCCTTCAGCTCCTCCGCCTCCTCCTCCTCCTCCTCCAGGTGCCGCCTGCCCAGCTTTCCGGGCCTTGGTAAGACGCATGGCCTCGAGCTCCTCTCTCCGGCGCCGACTCGCAGGTCCGTGAGCCGATTCTCTGCGAAACCTCTCCTGCCGCCGCCTGCTCGCCAACTCCCTCTGGTCCGGGGTCTTCGTGGAGCAGACGGAGACATGTTGTGCCAGGGCCCTCTGCGAGAACAAATCTTTACAATGTGGACAAACTCCTACTCCCTCCTCATTGATGACGATGTTTTTGGTATGTTCATGATGAAAAACTCGACGTGCTTGACGTTTTTCCACCTTCCCTCCTTCCCCATGTCGTTTGGCCCACTCGTCTTCCGAAGCCTTGGAAATAACATCCCGGGTAAACTTTCCAATAAGATGTTTCCATTGTTTTCTGTCCTGGGCAATTTCCATCCAACGTGTTTGCCAATCTGTGCTGGGGATGTCCGTGTACTTCATAACATTCTTGATTCTCGTCCATAGCTGCTGCCGGGTATTCGGTCGTGGAAGTCCTTGCCGGCAGCCTTTCGCCCTAGGGAAAGCAGCTTCTGGTCGTAGCCACCCGCGCAGGAGCTTGACCTCCCAGCGTTCCCCGGGAAGCCGGGCGACGTGTCCTAGCCAGCGAAGTTGACGAAGAGCAATGTTGACCGATACTGGTAGCAGCCCAAGCCGTTTCCGAAGATCCTGGAGTGTGATCTGCATCTCGTGCATGTGCTTCTTCCTGGTGCCCGTGCAGCCCAGAATGACCTGGTTCTGGAATTTCTGGAGCTGTTGTAGTTGAAGCCGCGTGACGGCACGGCTCTCCATCCCATAGTAGAGGCATGCCTCAACGGTCGCCTTGATCACGGTGCCGCGGTCCTTGTCTGAGAGGCCCAGACGTGGGAGCTGTTTTAGGATTTTGCCCCAGATCTTGCGCGCAGCAGTAATGCGCTTCCCTGTGTCCACGTTGTGCGCCCCCGAGCTCTCCAGCCACCCTCCCAAAAGTTTGACGGCTTCAGCGTACTCTGCAGGAAGAGGAACACTGCCAGCGTCTGCTTGTTTACTACGTTTGCGGGTACTCTTAGAATATGTTCGCTTGCCCAACACCAATCGTTCAAGTTTCCCCATGTGTAGTTTTTCCCCCCATTCCCACATAACCTTTTGAGCGAGTTTTTCCACTTCAGATAGGACCCCGCCTCGGCACCACAACGTTGTGTCATCCGCAAACAATGTATCCATGAGCCGTTCAATGTGAAAATCGCCACGGAGAGGATCACCTCGTTGTCGCTTTCCGAGTACCTGTCCAGGTCTCCAACCAATCTCGGCACCTACCTGCTCCTGGAAGGTGTTCCACAATTGGTTCCGAAGGTCGAACATGACGCTCGAGTGGTTAATGTTGAAACATACTGGGCTGCTGGGATCACCTTCCCGGAAGCCTTTGTCGAGGGCAAAATGACGCGATAGTCCTTCAGAAGTGCGAACTTGGTACTTGCAGTGCCCGTGCAGGGCCAATATTTTTGCTCGAAGGGATTCAGGGATACCGGCTCGCTCGAAAACTTGATCTGCTGCTTGCCGGGGTACGCTGGGGTACGCCTTCTCAATGTCGAGGAGAACCATGATCAGAGCAGGCAGAGCACGAGCTTCGATCTCCCCAATTTCGGCCGCCATTTCAATGATACATCTTGCAATGAAAAGAGGCCCAATTGTACTGCGATCGCCACGGAATCCCCACTGAGTTTCTGGAAAAAGGCCCTTTCGTTCTGCATATTCTTGAAATCGTCCTGCAATAACTTTACATATAATACGTACGATTACATTTATAAACCACAGCGTGCGGTAGTTCCCCAGGTTGTCCCGGGGCCCTTTTTTGTAGATCCGAAAGCCCAGGACGTCGGCCACCTCAGGTGGCCAATTGGCTGGAGTAAGTTCCCAGAGGTACTGCACCGCCTTGACAAGCATGTCCCGGCCCTTCTGTTTCAAGACCTTCAGAAGCCCCACGGTGATCTCGTCGGCGCCGGCGGCGCTGTCTTTCATCCTGTGCAGGCTGTCGAGAATCTCGTCCGCCCCCGGGAGCACGTCCAGTGAGTAGTCGGTCGGGTGCACGGCGCCTCCTCTCTCCAACGTCTCCATGGTGACCTCTGCAGGGTTAGAGCCGAGATGCTCCAAGAACCGGGCAATTTCATCAAGTGTATGGGGTTCTTCTCCTTGCCTTGTCCGGCCGATCGTGTAGACCCCCAGCTTCGGCAGCAGAGAGTAAAACGTGTGAATGTCCCCCATGTTCATGGAGTCGGTGATCTGCTTGCAAAGAACACGAACATAACGAGACCTAGCCTTTCTTTTGGCATGTTCCCAACGACGTTTGTCATGACGGTGTTGTTGTCGTGCTTGGGCTTCGTGTTGTGTACGCCTAGAACCCACCACCTTCCTCCAAGACCTCTCCATCTCCTCCCGTAGCCCCGCAATCTTGACCGCGTCCTCCTCCGTATATGGTGCTCCAAAAACTGGTTGTTGTTTATCTCGGCCCAGGACCTCTTCCGCAGACGACGTAATTGCATTACGAAGAACGTCCCATGGATTTGGTGTCCCCGCAGAAGCCGACGATCCACTGGGAGGAAGAGTATCAGGGAGAGCGTTTTTAATTTTTAGCCCCAGAACCTGCCTTCTCATGTGTGTTGTTTGGCTGCCACCTCGGAGTAAAGATACATTTAGCTTTTTGTTTTGCTTCATTTGCTCTTTGCGCCTTTGACATACGATTGCTTGAAATTTTGCCTTGCGTGTGTATCGTTTCCTGTGCCCCTCCGTGGTCCCCAAGTGGAGTACGTACAACCGGCCCACATGATCGGAGACAAATCTGTTGGTCACCCTCTTGATGGTCTGGAGCCCCGCCCGGTGGGTATGTGTAATCAAGAGACCGTCGATCTCGTACCATCGCTCACTGGTAGGATGCCACCAGGTCCCACGATGGCGGAGTGACACAAAGCTATCAGCATGAGCCAAAGATGTTTTTTCCAATGTCTGCTGAAACTTGCGCCCTGTCCTCGTTGTCGGCGTGGAAAGGGCATAAGGACCAGAATGCACGGAGTCGTAGATGTAGTCTTGTCCTCGATGGGCGTTGAAGTCGCCCCCCCAGATCTGGATACCTCCTTTGGCCTCCAGGTGCTTGTGGCATGCCAGGAAGCTCTGATGCCATGTAGATATTTCGCTCGCACTGGCATTCGTCGGCAAGTAGACCCCCACAGCGTGCAGCAGCTCCTGATCCACAGTCAGCAGCTTGGCAAACACGATCCTGTCACCAACGAAGTGCCATTCGGACCCTCCCGCCTCAAAGGATAAGCGGGCACCCGGTCCCAGCAAAATGCCGACGCGCCCAGCACATAGAAGCACGTACTCTTCAATGTACACGCGGCACGGCTCCTCCCCGTGCATCTCCGCCAGGAAGGCGCAGTCCCAGTTCTGCTCCCTGGCTGTTGTGATCAAGGTAGTGAGTTTATCACGATGTGAAACGAGTCGAATTCAGGCCCTGTGTATTCTGAACAACAGCTCGGAACTTCAGGGAAGCCCTCAGTGGCAGGCGAGTGCCAGGTCGACTACGATGACGATGTCGATTGGCCTGTCTCCCCGTACCGGCAAAGCTCGCAGAGCACTGAGAGGTAATGCAGGTACTGGGAGTCCTTGTCGAACTCTTGCGACCAACTATGGGGTAGTCAATTTGCCCCGCAGGGCCGGGTGCAGCACAGCCCCCACGAAACAGGTGCCGCACCCTCCATGCCACCGGTGTGGTGGCCTCGTTCATCTGTTAGCCGCTTCTAGTTCCAGGGACCCCGTAGGGCCCGACTCGTGAGTCCATGAACTGAGCGTTCCTCCTCCGCACCGCCCCGTTTCGCGTAGTACGCCTCGTTGTAAGTCCCCGGGAAGAGGTAGATGAGGGCGAAGGGGTTCTAGAGATTCTTGGCGGTTTTCGGCCGCCAGGCCCCGGGGTCGTCGTCGTCGTCGTCGTCGTCGTCGTCGTCGTCGTCGTCGTCGTCGTCGTCGTCGTCGTCGTCGTTGTTCGGCAGGCCTTGCACCCGAATAACGCGGGCGTGGGCACTGGCTCGTGGACCGACGCTGCCTACCAGGGCCGGCGGCTGCTGCGGAAGACGGCCTGGTACGTGGCGCCGCCCTGCACGTGCGCGTACGACTACGCGGACACGCACCAGGACACGCTGCCAAGGGCGGCGGGGGAGGGAGCCAGGCAGGCAGGGAGGGAGGGAGGGAGGGAGGGAGTAGGGAGGGAAGGCCGAAGAGGAGGAGGAGGAGGAGGTGGGAGGAGGGAGGAGGAGGAGGAGGAGGAGGAGGAGGAGAGGAGGAGGAGAGGAGGAGGAGGCGGAGGAGGAGGCGGAGGAGGAGGAGGAAAGGAGGAAAGGAGGAAGAGGAGGAGGAGGAGGAGTAGGAGGAGGAGTGAGGAGGAGGAGGAGGAGGAGGAGGAGGAGGAGGAACGGAGGAAAGGAGGAAGAGGAGGAGGAGGAGGAGGAGGAGGAGGAGGAGGAGGAGGAGCATGAGGGAAGGGAAGGATGATAAGGAAGGATGGGGGCGGGGATGAGGAGGAGGGAAGGGGGATGAGGGAGGGGAAGGAGGCAGCAGGAGGATGAGGATGAGGAGGCGGGACCCTGCCACAGGGGCGTCATGCCGATTTGAATTCCAGAGAGGGCAATACGGCCCCTGCTCTCGCCGAGCTCTAGCCTCCATTACCGGGGACCCCAACGACTGGGCTTGGGCCAGCGTGAGCCCGTAGGAGGCGAGCGCTTTCGAGAGGGCGGGCCTGCTGAGGCCTTCGCCAAAGGGACCGCGGGGCCCTCCCGTTTCAGGTTGGCCTGAATTGAGGCCTCGAAGTGCTCCGCCCAAAACTCCTTCAGCTCTTCCGAAAAGGGGGGCGAGGTCACCGAGGACGCCCTTGCCCTTCTTGGGGTGGCGCTTCTCCGAAAGGACAGCGCTGCGATCCGTGGGGGCGGACGCTGTGGGCCCGCCAGGGCAGCATCCTACAAGGCCACGTTCATGCTTTTTTGATGCGTAGTCGCTGGCTCGCCGGCGCGTCGCGCCTCCTCCGATGGGAGGATGGGTGCGGCCAAGACCCGGTGGCCGTTCACTCGCCACGGGGCCAGGCTCACGGCAGCCGCTGCGCCGCCGAGGCTTACGCCCGCTGCTGCATGAGGGCGGCGCCGCACCGCCCGTGCTGCCCTGGGCGGCGGCTGCTGCGTGTCGCTGGACTCGAGCCGCCTCGCAGGGGTTGCCTGGCAAACTTCCGCCTTGCTCTCGTCGTCGTCGCCGTCGGGCTGCTGCTGGCTGGGCAGCTCGGGGGCGGCGTCCATCGCGCTGGGCTCGTCCAGGTTGTTCGCATGGTCGTCGTGGAGGTCGTCGAGCTCTGGTGGGAACTCGCCGAGGTCGATCACCTTCAGCGCCTCCACGCCCATGCTGTCCCAAGCCTTCCGCTCGCTCAGCATCGCCTCCTGCAGGCCCGCAAAATGCGCTGCCATCTTGGCGATGTGGAAGCAGCCCTCCAGCGCCTGGATGTCCGTGATGTTGGCCCCAGCCAAAATGGCGGCCCCAGTTTTGGCCTGCTCATCGGCCTTGCGGTTGCCTTCTAGCTGCACCTGCGTGATGCGCCCGCCCATCGGCCACCGCCACCTGCTCAACGTGGGCTTTGATCTTGATGACCTGCGCTCCCTCCAACGTATCGGCCACGTCCGTCCAGCGGTAGGCCCTCTGCGCCTTGGGTCCAGCAGCCCAATGTGGGGTGAGGGCGCAGCGGACCGTGGCCAAGCAGTCGACGTGTATCTTGTAGTCACCGCCCGCAATTTTGTCCGTCAGTATCTTCACCGCGTATTCCTCTGCATCTCGCGGGAGTTGCTCTGGCGCTGCTTCGAGTGGCACTGCGGCTGCCGCAACGAAGCGCCTGCTGGAGTCATAGATGATGACCGACCAGCCTGCTTTGCGCAGCGTGGGGAAGTTCTGGTCGAAGCCCGAGCCATCGACGAAGACCAATCAGCCAGTGCCCAGGAAAGGGCCCAGCTGGTGCCACGACGCCGTGCACCTGAACTCCATGTCCCTGGTGCGAGCAGGCCGCTGGAAGAGCTCTGCCACTTCAGGGAAGAGGCCCCTGGCACTGCCAGCTCCTTGACCTTCTCCGCCGCCAGCTTCAGGTCGTAGTCGGTAGTGTCACGACGCCAGGCCGCATGCGCATCGCACGCGTAGCGCCTGTGATGCAGCGAACCCTTGGCCTTGCCACAGAGCTGGCAGTTCGTCAGGCTTGGCACCAGTAGACGTTCTGACTTGGGCTCCTCAGAGCTCTCTGCTGATGCGGGCCCCACACGTCTGACTGGTGGTGCAACGGCTGCATGGTCGGCCCCCGCATCGGGCCCATGTCCCAGGACCGCGTGCTGGGGCCCTGGCGGTACACCTCCTCCACTCCAAGGGCTCTCCCTCATTCCGGCATTACGAGCTTGCCGAAGAAGGCTGGAGAGCGTCGTCGCACGTCGAACGCAATGCCGCGGGCGTCGTGGATGGTCTAGGGGTTCAAGGGTCGAATCGCCCCCCTGCGTTTTGAAGGATTTCGTTTTGTGGGAGGCGGAGCGCATCGTTTGCTTGCAGTTGGCATCGGCGTGGTATACCCACTATGCTTTTCTTCGGCGCTGCCTCCCACTCGTCTCTCTCTCACTCTCTTTCTCTCTTTCCGCCGTCGTCCGCCTAAACTTCAGCCTACGCAGAGCCTAAGCCTCAGCCTAGCCCAGCTTAAGCTACAGCCGAAGTTTAGCCGAAGTCTAGCCTAAGCATCATTTCCAGCCTCTGTCTAGAACAGGCTCTGATTCTTCAGCCTGGCCTAAGCCTGGCCTGAGCCTAAGCTTCAGCCTCGGCCTAGCCTAAGCTTTAGCCTAAGCGTTGCCCTGGCCCAAACTCAAGCCTAATCCTAAACTCCAGCCCCCGCCTGGCCCAAGCCAGGCAAGCCTAAGCTTCAGTCTAGCCTAAGCATAGCCTAAGCCTGGCCCAAATCTCAGTCTAAGCCTAAGCTTCAGCCTAGCCTACACCTCAGCCTAAGCCTAGCCTGAGCCTCGTCCAGTCCTCAGCCTTAGCTTCGGCGGAAGCCTCAGCCTAAGTCAATCCCAAACCGAGCCTAAGCCTCTGTCCAGCTTCAGCCTAAGCCTCAGCCTCAGCCTAAGACAAGCCCCAGCCTCAGCCTGAACCTCGGCCTGAGCCTAGCTTCAGCCAAAGCCTAGCCTGAGCCTCATACCTTCACTTGCTATTGCAATACTCGGGTATTACGACTACCTCATTTCTGCACCAGTTCTACTATCACAGTATTAGGGTACGACTACTCCTACAGCGCAATTGCTAGTACAACAGCTCGACCATATTTGAGTGATGCTTCACTATTAAAGTGTTAGAAGACCGTGTTGTTCCCACGGCCACCACTGCGTTATTCCCACTACTACTGCACCAGAGCACTACTATGACTTCAGCATAATGCTATTAATACAGTACTACTACGGCACTGCGCTGCTAGGGCACGGCGGCCCTGCTTGAGTACTCCAATGTTAAAGCTCCATTGCGACAACTGCCAGTATTCGAGTAATACCAGTACAGTGCTAACTTGCCACTTATGCCATATTACTGCTGCAGTGTTGCATTGCGACTATCACAGCTTCTACTACTGCTGTGACAGCGTCACCACTACATCACTACATTCTGCTAATGCCACAACGTTTTTTCCCCCCCATGCTGCGGCAGTGGGGCATTCCTATTCTAGTATTGCAGGAACACGTTGAGTATTACTCTTGCGAATGATGTACTAGAGCACTGCTTCCACAGTGCCACTATTACACTAGTACACCACTGGCCCACACCAGTACGCAACTGTTCCTAGAGCACTACTGCTGACGCACGCTAGGACGATGGTATTAATAGTTCGACAGCAGTGGGTTATGTTTACTGCAGTACTACATCGCGACTAGTAAACCCAGTACTAGGGTATGATCTTTACTGTCAGACCTGAACACAATCTACTACTACTACCACCACTACTACTACTATTACTACTACGAGTTCTATTACTACTACTACTACCACTACTACTTCTACTACTCCTACTACTACTACTAACCAACTAACCAACTAACTAACGAACGAACTAACTAGCTAGCTGACTAACTAACTAACTAACTACTACTACTCCTACTACTACTACTACTATTACTACTACTACTACTCTGACTACTACTACTACTACTATTACTACTACTACTACTACTACTACTACTACTACTACTACTACTACTACTACTACTAACTACTACTTACTACTACTACTACCACCACTACTACTACTACTACTACTACTACTCCTACTACTACTACTACTACCCTGACTACAACAACTACTACTACTACTATTACTACTACTACTACTACTACTACTACTATTACTACTACTACTACTACCACTACTAACTACTACTACTACTAACTACTGAATACTAACTACTACTACTATTACTACTACTACTACTACTACTACTACTACTACTACTACTACTACTACTACTACTACTGATTGGATGGCCACTGCGCTGCGATTCCATTGATACGATACTGTTCTGGCTGGGCACGGTATTCTAATACCACTAGTGCAGTCTCAGAGTAGCATTGCTGGAGCACGACTGCTACAGTACTGTGCTACGACTATTGCAGCGCCACCGCTACAGCACTACAGTACCAGACTACTACAACAGCGCGGGGTGCGGCATACCAGTATTCCTATAACAGTACTGTAGTGCATTCGCTGCAGGCAACAGTATATTATTATACTAACGAGTACTGAACGAGAGTATTGTTCTACAGGTCCACTACTACAATAGCACAGCATTGCTGCACACTCGACAGAACTATTCCTACAGCGCTACCGCTAGTGCACTTTGTTGCGGCAGTACTATTGTATCCGAGTATTACAGTCGTGGGGTATCTCTACTACAACACTACAGTGCGACTACTACAGCAAACACTGTAGGGTATGATCTTCATTGCAAGACCTGAGTAATATCATTATTACTACTACTACTACTATTACTACTACCACTACTACTACTACTACTACTACTACTACTACTACTACTACTACTACTACTACTACTACTACTACTACTACTACAAACTACTACTACTACTACTACTACTACTACTACTACTACTACTACTACTACTACTACTACTACTACTACTACTACTACTCCTACACTACTACTACTACTACTACTACTACTACTACTACTACTACTACTACTACTACTACTACTACTACTACCAGTACTACTACTACTACTACTACTACTACTCCTATACTACTACTACTACTACAGTAACTATCTACTACACTACTACTACTACTACTACTACTACTAACTACTAACTACTAACTACTGAGTACTACTAGGTCTACTACCTACCTAATACTACTACTACTTCTACTACTACTCTACTACTACTACTACTACTACTAGTACTAAGACTACTACTACTACTCCTACTACTACTAATACTTTTTACTACTACTAACTTTTACTACCACACTAACCACTACTACTACCTCGACTACCTATCACTACTACTACTAACAACTAACTACTACTTACTGCTAGCTGCTACTACTACTACTACTACTACTACACTACTACTACTACTACTACTACTACTACTACTACTACTACTACTACTACTACTACTACTACTACTACTACTACTACGGCTACTACGGCTACTACAGCTACAGGACTGTTACAGTGCTGCCGCTTCGTTTATGTAATACTACTACTGGCAGGGCACGCTATTAGAACACAAACTGGTACTGCCTCGCATTTTCCCAAGGCGCACGGGGAAGGAGGGAAGGGGGGCGCGATCGGAGGGGGGGGGCGTCGGGGGACAGGGCCCCTCCCATCCCTCCCCGTTGTTGCTGGCGCCTGGGGTGGGTGGGCAAACAGAACATGTTGTGTTTGATTGTTTGTTTGTTTGTTTGTTTGTTTGTTTGTTTGTTTGTTTTGTTGTTTGTTTCGCCCCCCCCCGGGCGCCAGCGGCAGCGGGGGGGGCGTGGAGGATGCCCCCCCTCCCGCCCCGCGTGGTCGTGGTCACGAACCAAAGGCAGCGAGGTTCGCAAATCGAGCGCGCCGCCGCGCGGCCAACTCAGCTTCGCAAAGCGAGGTAGGCAAGCCAAAACAAATCGCTGCGGAAAAAAGAATGCACGGCAGGGGGGCGATTCGACCCTGAAACCTGGTCTAGGGGTTGCCGCCGGCGAATCCGTGGTCGATGCGGCGGAGCGTGAGGACCAGGGCCGACGTGGGGTCCTTCACTAGCCTTCATGGGTGCTGCGCCTGGGCCGTCAGCAGGCCTTTGGCCAAGCACGTCCTGGCCACTCCTTCCGTGATGAGGCCTGTTTAGACCCTTTCAACGTCGGACGTGATGGCCTGTCTGGTGGTGATGACCAGTGGGTCGCGATGCCATTCTTCCCACCGTGATGGGCTGGCAAGTGCCAGTGCTGCTTCCTTGGCAATCGGCCTCGAGACTTGACTGCGCCGATCCTCAGCTGCCTCATGCGCCCGTCTGGAACTCTCATAATGGCCGAGCCCGAAGTGGCCTTGGCAGTCGGTCTTGCCCTGAAGACCCTGGCGCGAGGGGCATCAGGTCTGAAGAGCCTCGTGAGCTTGCGGCCCGGCACCTTGGCCATGCCCTCCCTGGTCGAGGAGACTGCCATTCTCCTGTAGGAGCCAGCCGTAGCGTCGCCCCCTAGATCCCGATGGGTTTCGACGAAGTCGGTGTAGTTGAGGTCCCAGCCCTCCTGCTGCATGAGCTCGATCTTGAGCGCCGTGGACGTGGCCGAGGCCTTCGTGTTCTTCTTACTGACGGAGAGTTTAACCTCGGCTATCTCGGCGTTGAAGGCCCGATCTGCTGTCGCCAACTGCGTCGCCACCATGCGGCGCGAGCCTGCAACGTGATCCGACGCGTCGTCCACCGCATTGGGGATCTTGATCATCGGATCGGCCAAAGCCGCCGCTCGCTGCGCCGAGAGTAGCAGCAGTTTGGCCAAGGCTGTAGCGCAGGAGCAGCCAGCGACCACATTCACCGTGATGGCTTGGCTGAGGGCGGTGCCGATGCGCGCGCGGCGCGGTGCCAGGTGCAGCACGGCGCCTTCGGCACGCCCTCGTGGAAGTTCCAGGCGTTGGCTGCGATGCGAAGCTCATCGTGGCCGATATGCTCGTACTACTTGCAGAGGACCTTGTAAAAGGAGCCGGCCTCCATGCCGGTCTCCTTGGCACGAGCTATGTAGACGTTGTGAATCCAGGCGGCTTTGTCGCAGCCCTGGCCGAAGATGTGCCCCAGAACGGCTGCTGGTCTATGGGGCGATTCAAACGGGAGTATTCTTTCTGCCTGATGCGCGACCAGAGCCTGGCCATCGGCGGCATGGGGCCACTTGGTCCTTGGCCTCCATCTGGTTTCGGCAGGGGAACCATCGCCACCGCCCGCTCTTGCAGCGCGGCACCCTCTCCCTGGCGTTCAGGGTGTCAACCGGGCGCTGCTGCGTCTCCTCGAGCAGCTCTAGTAGCAACCTCGGGTGGAAGTTGTCCCACCCCAAGGCTGTCTGCTTCTTGAATAGCTTCGCCGCGTTCTTGATGTTCTCGATGGTGATGGGCGGGGGCGTCCAGTCGGCCTCCCACTGCAAGGGGCGCTGGCGCCCGACGCGGGTTGGGTTGGTCCGCGAGGGCAGTTCATCGTCCAGCGCCTTGGCCCGCGCCGCTTGGCCCGCGAGCGGCGTGGGCTTTTCAATGTCGTCGTCCAGTGTCGTCCAGTGTCGTCGTCAGTGGGTCTTCTTTCTGATTTCGGGGGCCAGCGATCCCGATTTTTTGAAAGCCTCCTCTGCGAACTCCTCCCACCTGGTCTTGCTGGCCTGGATGTCCGCCTTGGTCGTATGCTCGGTGACTGTCTGCGTTCATGGTCAAGAAGGCAGCTCCTGTGGCCGTCTGGCGCGAGATCTCTTGTCGGAGGGGCTCCAGCTTGCCATCGTCGAACATGGCGACGCCTTCGGCCTTGGAGCGAGGAAGCACTCTGTCAGCTGCTTGTTTGAGCTGGTCCCCACGGCGTCCCTGGTAGGAGCTGATGCCCACCCCTAGGTCCCAGCGGCATTGGACTAGTTGGCGTAGCGAGAGCCAGCACTGAGTGATGGGCGAGGCTCTGTCCATGCGGTTGGCCTGTTGCTTCGCCTCCAGGGGGATCTTGATGGCGCGGGCGCACCTGCCGATGTGGAACTTGGCATCGGCTTCGGCCAGCCCGTGTAGCGAGGCCAAGGCTGTCTCGGCCTGGTCCAGCCAAATGCCCGCAGCGGCATCGGGATCCACATCGCCACTGTTGGGCCATGGAAGGGCTTGAATGGTCGAATCCCTCTGGTGTCGCGCGTCGTCGTCAGGGCTTGCAGTCGAGGTCGGAGGCCTCCGGAATGCGCTGGGCCTGCACCATTGGGCGCTCCAAACAAGCTTGTAGGGTCAAGGTGACCACCGCGTGCGGGCCCTGCGGCGTGTTCAGGTGGGCTTCCACCCTGATCACCGTCTCGAGCTTGGTGGAGATCAGGGAGTAGTCGTACTCCTTGTCGTTGCAAGTGGACGTGCCCGCGGCTACGACTGACGCTCCCATGAGCTCTGGCCAGGCTGAACTCTGGAGCTCGATGGTCTCGGCGTTCCAGTTGCCGCCGATGATGAAGATGACCTTGCGGTGAGCGCACCAAGCATGTAGGTACCGCGGCGTATCCAGGTTGGCCGCCTTGAGGCCAATCCCATCCTCCAGGTAGAGCGACGCGGAGGCGATCGCAGTGCCCTGCCTGGCGATCATGCGGTGCTGGAGTCCATGCCACTTGGCGAAAGGCCTGGCCGAGCCCAGGAGACGGCTGGAGATGATGCCGACCCCCGAGGACACTGCGTTGGCGGCTTCGCCTGTGCGTAGGACACCGCTGCATGCCAGCTGACGGGCTGTCTTGTTCGCCCGCCCACGGGCCTGGCCCTCGGCGGCGTCGCTGGTGAACCTCGTCTCCTGGATGAGCATCGCGTGTGGCGCCGCTCCTTGGCGCTGCAGCCATTCGTAGGTGCTGGCCGATGTGCCCTACGTGTTGCCGTTGTAGGTCGCCAGCAAGAGGGGCTCTTGGAGTCGGCCCTGCACTGGAACCATTTGACGAGCTGCGTCTGGGATGAGCTCGACCAAGCTGAGCTTCTGCGAATTGGTGGAGGCGGCCGTAGTCGCAAGCTCAACGATGTCCCTTGATTGGCTGCTGGTGGCCAATTGTCCTTGACCCCCCAGGAGACCCAGGGGACCCATAGGATCCTCCCTCCAGGGCCTTCGAGAGACCTCGCAGAGGCCAGCATCATCTTCTAGGACGACCCCGCGGGGCCACGCCTCGCCTTGCCTGTCGGTCGGCGACAGTTGCGGGCTGTTTTCCTGGCCAGGACCTTGGGTCAAGGAGCGTTCTGACCCCAGGGGGTTCCTGGCGACTCGGCAAGGCGGCTGGCCTTGCCGAGTCGCCAGGCCCCCCCCTCTGGGGCATGCCATTCGCACAGAACTTGGCCTGGCGAGCCATGCAGGCGAAGCTGAAACCTTCGGAGGGGATGTTGCCCGCTCCACTATATGTGGCAGGAGTGAGCAACGGGTCACATTTTTCGAGCTGGGAGATCCACTGCCCCATCGCCACAACATCACGCGATGGTGTGACCACGTGACCACTGAGCACAGCAATCGCGCTCCAGCCGTGGAGGGCGCAGGCGACGCTCTCCTTGCCCTGTCGGGTCTACACTCGATGCAGTCCAACAACGGGGTAGTGGAGACAGGCGTGAACCACGAGCGCCTCGCCTTCCTCGGACTGGGCGGCTACGAGATCACCTGGTGCCCAGGTGCGATGCACTTCGTCCTGGAGCGCTCCTAGCGGACACATTTGTATCCCAGTCGACGACTTCGCCGCGCTCCAGTCGCACTCCCGGGGCCTCCCGGCTAAGCAGCTCACGCTGCTGGCGGTGGGCAACGACAACCAGGATGACCACGACGCCGACGGACGATAATTCGACAAGCTAAAGCTCCAGCTTCTCAGTCCGAATGCAAGAGCCCCTGCGCGAAGCACCGCTGGCTCCGCCAGTTGCCCCAACGCCAGTTTCCGACCTGTGGTCGGGATGGTACCCACCAACATAGCAGCACTAGCGGCGCTGGGCACGTGCATGCGTATTGCCCCGCGCTCAGGTCTCGCGCTCAAGGGCATCGACATTGCCGGCCGCGTTATATGCCCCGACTACCGCGGGGATATCAAGGTCATTGTGTACAACGCCACCCCGCGGACCCACGTGGTTGAGCAGGGCCGCCGCATCGCCTAGCTTATCCTTGAAACATACCACGACGACGCCGAGCTCGTGGTCGTCCCCAGTCTACCTACATCGTCTACGGGATCATATAGTTTAGGACACGCTGGCATGACGTATCTCAGTCGCGGCACCATCCCGAGTGATGTGGCCATCCCAACCTACGCAGGTCAGAAGGGCAACTGTTGCCGACTGCCCTGCGGAGCCGACCCACTAGGGAATCGCTGGGCCGGCCTACGCGGCTGGCCTTGCCGACCTGTCCCGGCAGGGGAGGGCAGCTGGCCCAGGACGTCCTGTCTGGGTCCTAGACCAGGGACGGGACACATCACAGGCACTGCAGGATCACGGCTACGACGTCATCCGCAACGCCGGCTCTGGCAGTGCACTTCGGTCGTTATCGGACCCTGCGTTTTCCATCACAAACTACAGTATGTTGTGTGTCACGTGCGATGTCAGCATGGACGCGGTTCACCGCGTTAAGGACGCAGGCGCCCTGGTCGTGATTTTCGGCGTCCACGGTCCACGTTGGAATCGTCCCGACCGACATGCGCGTGCTCTACTCCGCCGATCACAGAGCATGCCATTGGCCTTTAGCACTCGGGGCAGAACGCAGCAGGGTCTCCTGTGCGATGCTCGCAGGAGCCCCTGTGCCCAACCAGCTGGCATCGAGGTGGCAGAACACGTCGAAAACTGGGCCGCCGCGAATCGGCGACTGGAGCCCGTTTATTTATTGCTTGGGGCATGACGGGCGTCATGGCCCCCGCTCCCCCCCCCCCCCCTATGACGTAACGCTCCCCCCCCCAGTGCGCTCCGGGCACTGCCGCCGTGCGGCGCATTGGGATCCGCGTAGGTGTCCGCGTAGGAATCCGTATAGGTGTCTGGTCCGCAGGCGTCGTCGTCGTCGTCGTCGTCGTCGTCGTCGTCGTCGTCGTCGTCGTCGTCGTCGTCGTCGTCGTCGTCGTCGTCGTCCGTCGTCGTCGCTCGTGGTTCGTCGCTCGTCGCTCATCGTCGTCGTGCGCGCGGACGCGGCTGGAGCCTGTTTTTAAGTCCGGGCCGATGGCGGCAATCATCTGGGGGGGGAGGGGGTCGATGATGTCACGTTTCGCGCCGGCGGCGTCTGGGAATGCTTAGGAATGACGGAGGACGGGTAGCACAAACATGTAGGTGGCGATATGCACCGCAACGCCTGTGTACATCACAGTGCCCGCGTGCACCACAGCGCCTGCGTGCACCACGCCGCCGATGTACACCACAGCAGCCGCGTGCAACACAGCGTCAGTTTGTGCCACCGTGCCTGCGGGCACAGCAGCTCCTGTGTACACCGCAGCGCCTCCGTACACCACATCAGCCGTGCGCAACACAGCACCAGTGTACACCACAATGCCTGCGTGCATTGCAGTGCCTGTGTGCGCCACGGCGCCTTTTGTGCACCACATCAGCCGTGCGCAACACAACACCATTGTTGTGTATAGAATTTCAGAAGGAACCCTTGTGACAAGATGGAGCGCGTGTGGGTTCCAGAGAAACAATGGGAAACAAATCCTCATGGACAAAGAAGCGCCGCTGGAATCTACGAGTCCGCCCGAGTCTGCCCGCATCACCCTAACTCCCATTTGCGTCCAGGAAGCTCCAGCTAAACAGGCCGTCCGAGAACCAAGTGGACCGACTCAATCGACCATTTTGCGGTGCACGCTGAGATGCGCACGTGCGTTGTAACGTCAAACCGCACGACAGGGGGTAAGAAGGAGGAAAAGGAGGAGGAGGAGAAGGAGGAGGAGGAGGAGTAGGAGGAGGAGGAGGAGGAGGAGGAGGAGGAGGAGGAGGAGGAGGAGAAGGAGGAGGTGGAGGAGGAGGGAAGGGGGAAAAACGTCGCGTTCGATTCTCAGAACTTTTCTGGCGTGGCGTTTAGTTGTCCGCAGCAGATCCTGACGTGCATGCTCCTTCTACCTGTCCTATGCACGCAGGCACTGTGGTGTACACCAGCGCTGCGTTGCACGCGGATGCTGTGGTGTAGACAGGCGCTGTGGCGTGCACAGGCGCTGCGGTGCATGCAAGCACTGTGGTGTACACAGGCGTTGTGTTGCACATGGCTGCTGCGGTGTATGTACACCGGCGCTGTAGTGTTCCCAAGTATTGTGGTATACGCGGGCGGTGCGTTGCACGCGGCTGTTGCGGTGTACGCAGGCGCTGTGGTGCACACGCGCGGTGTGGTGCACGCGAGCGTTGTGGTGTACACAGGCGCGATGGGCAAAACCGCCACTTACATGCTGCTCGCGTCGTCGTCGTCGCTCGTCGCTCGTCGCTCGTTGCGTCGTGCGCGCGGGCGCGGCTGTGGTGCCAGAGCCACACGGCGGGGGGGGGGGCGTCACGTCATACCCCCCCCTGCCCTCCCCCCCCCCCATGACGCCCGTCATCGCCGAACACAAAGAAACGCGCTCCTGTACCCAGCCCTGATGCGCCGCATGGTGTTGCGTCTTGCGCCCTGCTGCAGTTGCATGTCAACGAGCAGCGGCGAGCCGAGGAGGGCGCGTCTTCGAGGAGGCGCAGCAGTAGTTTCAGTACCAGGCTCGTGCGCTACTTCCTGTCCCATGGCGGTTGGCAAGGGTGACCCCGAGCAGCGCGCCCAGGACTCCGCGCGGCGCATTCGCCGCACCAAGCTGCGTGCTCAGGACCCCTGCGCAGGACTGTCGAGGAGAGTGCGATCCGAGGGGCACCCAGACAACCACGACAC
Source organism: Prorocentrum cordatum (assembly GCA_963575745.1). Classification (NCBI taxonomy): domain Eukaryota; class Dinophyceae; order Prorocentrales; family Prorocentraceae; genus Prorocentrum; species Prorocentrum cordatum. The sequence continues at coordinate 203,709 of CAUYUJ010003348.1, forward strand.
CGAACAAGTCGTTTAAAATGGTCCCTCTACTGCTGGGGGTCGACCCTCGAGAGATTAAGGGCACTTGTTGCCAGTCCTGCTTCCGCTGCCGAAGGGGAGATATCCGGCGACCTGCGTCGCCGGTGCCTACCTCGCAGCAGAGCGCGTACGTCGGAAGAAGAAGATCAAAGGAAGGCTGTGTGCGTGTGGCCCGCAAGCAGGGTCTAGAGTACAACTGCGACGACTGCGGCTCAGACCTCGCGGGCCCCTTGGCGTGCCTGCCATTGGCGAGCCGGGCCGCGCCGACGACTGCGACGAGGGGGATCTCCATGGCAACCTCACCTCGAGTCTGACCGCGTGGCGGCTCCAGGGATCGTCGCTCAGAATAAAAACCCTTTCGCAGAAAAACGCAGCAGTGAAATCTATTCTGGGCCAGGGCAACCATGGTTTCCGCGCGCCAAGCCATCGCGGGGGGGCCGCCCAAGGGGTCGTCGGCCCCTGCGTCAAGTCGCCATCTGACGAGTGCTCAAACGACATCACAGCACACCGATTTCGGCACTATCTCCCCCCTCCTCGCCTGCCTCACCACGCTCGACCGTGGCGCCGACCTCGTCGAGGTTTGTTGTGGGGGGGCTCGGACCAGCCAACTTCTCGTCCGACGACGCCTCAAGGCGGGTGAGAATTTCGACTTGGTCGCCTGCTGTGGCCTCAAACGACGAAGGCCAACAACGTGCAGTGGTGGAGAGGTGCGCGAGGCAGCGCCGACCTCTAGCGGTCATGATGCCCCCCCGCGTGCCGACCATTCGGTTGTTGGGCGACGTACTGCTGCAAGCTGAACTACGACGCGCGGCTCCGCTCCTACTGGGGCGCGGCATCACGCGGGTGGCGTCTCGGCCACATTGCGCGACGACAGTTGGAGCAGGGCAGCTATATCGTCGGCGAGCAGCCCGACCCGTCGTGGCTATGCCGCGAACCGCCGTGGCGAGACGTGCTTGTTGCACCTGGCGTGGACAGGGTCGTCTTCGACCAGTGTGCTCGGGTTCCGTGATCGGCGTGGTGGTATCTCGAAGAAAACCGCGTGTTATGTCGCCGACATCCCGGATATCAGCGAGCAGTTTGGCAACCGCGAGTCCCTGGGCAAACATCGGCGCGCCCGCGTCGAGGGCCACGGCAGCTTCGACGCGCAAATTTGGCTCTGGAAGTCGGCCGAGCGAGTTGTGCAAGCTATCGTGGATTCGCGTCGCCGCCTGAGGCGCTCGCATACGACGAACCATGTTTGGGAATTCGACGTTGCCGAGGCAGCCTTTCCAGCAGTGGTGCCTGGAGCCACGGAGGGTCAGATCAGGAGTGAGATGGCTGCCGGGCGCGCGCCCTATGCGTGCAAGGCGTGCATGCGCAACGTGCGGGCTGACTCGCCCCGGGGATCCCGACGGGTGCCGGTGCCCTCGCGGCGCACTCGACTCGTCCACTAGAAGTGCCCCGGCTGCCGTGAGGAAAACGAACACGACCACCCTGCGCGCTCGCGCGCGAATGCAGCAAGTGCAGGTTCGCGGACTTTCCCATCAGGCCGCGCCCGCGCGCCCGCCATCGCCCGCGAGCACCGGCGCGACCTGGGGGGCCACGTCGCCCCAGCGACCAGCAGGCTCGACTACGTGGAGTGGCCGAACTGGGAGCAGCTGACGAAGCCCGCTCTACCGCCGCCGCCCTCAGGTACACCAGGAGCCAGTTCGTCCTCCAGTGCTGGGGCTCAGAGCAGCGATTCCGGCGACTGTGTTGCTGGGCCGCGGAGTTCTGGTTCGGGTGGCTGTGTCACCAGACCGCGACTGCGAGCCATTCCAGTGACGGGCAACGTGCCGAGACGAACAGCAC
>CAUYUJ010003348.1:210556-265556 GCA_963575745.1 Prorocentrum cordatum
CATCCCGAGGAGGGCCAGGGCGGGAACCGGGAGGCGGAGCATTTTTGGAGCATCTTTAAGGGCATCTGTAGGGACATTTTTGGAGCATCCCGAGCAGGACCAGGGCGGGGTCCCGGGGAGCGGAGCATTCTTGGAGCATGTCTGGGAGGTTCGCAGCCGCCCCTCAGGGGGGTCGCAGCCGCCCCTCGGGGGTTTCGCAGCCGCCCCTCAGGGGGGTTGCAGGCTTCAGATTTTTGCAAAGTCCCCCCCAGGGGGGTCGCAGGCTCTAGATTTTTGCCACGTCCACCCCAGGGGTGTCGCAGGCTTCAGATTTGGCAAAGACCCCAGGGGGGTCGCATGCCCCATGGCTCAGATTTTTGCAAAGTCCCCCCCCAGGGGGGTCACAGGCTCTAGATTTTTGCAAAGTCCACCCAGGGGGGTCGCAGGCTCCAGATTTTTGCAAAGTCACCCCAAGAGGGTCGCATGCTCCAGATTTTTGCAAAGTCCCCCCAGGGGGGTCGCGGGCTCCAGATTTTTGCAAAGTCCCCCCCCCCAGGGGGGTCGCAGGCTCCAGGCTCCAGTAGTGAAATCGCTTGAGAATCATAAAATTCGCTCGCGCCCCGCGCGAGTTTGTAATGCTTTCCTGTGTTATTCGCAAAAATCGCTTGGGCTCCGCGCTAGCTCCAGATTTTACAAAGTCCCCCCAGGGGGTTCGCGGGCTCTAGTTTTTTTTGTTGTGGGGGGGGGGATCCCCCCCCCCCCCAGGGGGGTCGCAAACTCCAGTAGTGAAATCGCTTGAAAATCGAGAAAAAAACCGCTCGCGCTCCGCGCGACTTGCACGCTCTAGATTCTGCAAAGTTCCCCCGAGGGGGGGGGGGGGAGGCTCTAGATTTTTGCAAAGTCCCCCCAAGGGGGGCGCAGGCTCAAGATTTTTGCCAAGTCCCCCCCAGGGCCCCCAGGGCCCCAGGGGGGTCGCGGGCTTTGGATTTTTGCAAATTCCCCCCCCTCCAGGGGGGTCGCAGGCTTCAGAGTTTTACAAAGTCCCCCCAAGGGGGTCGCGGGCTCCAGATTTGCGCAAAGTCCCCCCAGGGGGGGCGCGGGCTCTAGATTTTCGCAAAGTGCAAAGTGCAAAATCCACCCCCTCCCAAGGGGGTCGCAGGCTTCAGGCTTCAGGTTTCAGATTTTTGCGAAGTCCCCTCAGGGGGGTCGCCTGTCGCAGGGTCGCAGGCTGCAGATTTTTGCAAAATCCCCCCTCCCCAGGGGGTCGCAGGCTTCAGATTTTTGCAAAGTGCAACGCCTTGCCCTCTCAGGGCCCCATGGGGGGGGGGGGGGGGTCGCATGCTGCATGCTCCCGGTGTTGGCAAAGTCCACCCAGGGGGGCCTATGGCCTATGGCCTATGTATGGCCTATGGTCCTATGGTCCTACGGTCCTACGGCCTATGGCGTATGGCCTATGGCCTATGGTCCTACGGTCCTACGGCCTACGGTTCGACGTTCTACGTCCTGCGGTCCTGCGTCCTAGTTTGTGGGGTTCTTGGGCATCTTCTATCCTATAACCTATTTCCGAATAGCCAATAACCAATAACCTCATGTAGCTATCGAGCTATCTAGAACTTAGAGCTCAGAGACTGCAGGATTGGAGATCTAGGTTCTAGGTTCAATGCAAATCCTGTAGATTGGCCATAGACCATCGGCTCCTTACTCCTTAATATGAGTTTATGATGTTATAGTCAGAATACTACAGGCTATAGGGTATAGGCCATAGGAATCGCATTAAGGTGTTAAGTGTTAAATGTGAAGTGTTCAGACTGGGCCCCTAGGGCTTAGGGCCTAGGGCCTAGGGGCCTAGTGCCTAGCTAGTGCCTAGCTCATAGGTCCATGGGCCGTCGTCGTCGACGGCGGCGTCGGACGTCGGCGTCGAAGTCGGCGTCGTCTGCGGCGGCGGCGGCGCCGTCAGCGCCGAAATCCGAAACCCGAAACCCCGCGTCGGCGTCGGCGTCGGCGGCGGCGGCGGCGACGGCGGCCGCGGCGTCGGCGTCGGCGTCGGCGATGGGGGGATCTCCAAAACGCGCCCGGCACCGAACGAACGCGAAAACCGCGCGAGCATTTTTCGGAGCATCGTGAAATTGCGCCGAAACCGCGCGAGCATCACCCGCGAGGATCCAGTGGAGCATTTAATCATGTTGCATCATTTCCCAGATCTGAGCGTGATGGGGCACCTCTTAACCGAAACCCGAAACCCCGCGTCGGCGTCGGCGTCGTCGCCGTCGTCGGCGGCGGCGGCGTCGGCGTCGGCGTCGGCGGCGGCGGCGGCGACGGCGGCCGCGGCGGCGTCGGCGTCGGCGATGGGGGGATCTTCGAAACGCGCCCGTAACCGAACGAACGCGAAAACCGCGCGAGCATTCTTCGGAGCATCGTCAAATTGCGCCGAGCCCGCGCGAGCATTTTTCGGAGCATCGTCAAATTGCGCCGAACCCGCGCGAGCATCACCCGCGAGCATCCCGTGGAGCATTACATAATGTTTTCAGCATGTCCCAGAGATGTGCTTGAGGGGCACCTCTTAAAGTTTATCTAGACCGGATCCAGATAGGGTGTTCGATGACTGTGTCATCGACGCTTCTGAGGGCGCTGTCAGCGCCACCGAGGGAGGTTCTCCATCAGCACTGTCGGTCATGCCTCAGGAGACCGGCAGCGACTTCTGGCCACATCCAGCAGGTGATGTCGGCAGCGTGGCATGAAGTCAGGGGGGCGGGGGACCTTGCCCTGGAGTTGGAGGCGCTGAAGAGTGACGACGGCGAGCAGATGACCTGCGCTGCTGTCGAGCGCGCCGCGGCCAGTCTGGTCCGCTGGCCACGCGAGTGGCCCCGGCGCCTCGAGACGCAGCGCCCGCCCTGGACGATGACGCTACGCCGGGGGGGGAGGAGGGGGGGGGGGAGGAGAAGGAGGAGGAGGAGGAGGAATCATATGAATAGGACGAACGAGGAAGACGCGCGGTGTTGACCGTCGGCCCATGGGCGCGCCAAGCATTCCTGAGCTTCAACGAGGAAGCGTGCAGCAACTGCGTTGGCGGCGATTTCTCGATGGTCGTGTTTGACGCGTGCGCCTCCGTCAAGACCGCGACGTGGCCAAGGAAGAGGGCTCCAGGCTGTCCAAGGACGTGTCCGCAGCCGTCCTCGAGAAGCTCGCCATCTGTGTCAAGTGCACATGTTTCGAGTGGCGACCGCTCAAGGGCGCCCGAAACGTCGCGGGCCCCAGACGCGCGTGCAAGTGGATGCGCCGGAAGGGTCCCGACAGCAAGTCCGCGCTGATCATCCGGTGCCGCGTTGCGCTCAGAGGCTTCCGCGGCGTCGGCGCCGGCGCCCTGGTGACGTTCGTGGGGGCAGCCAAGCGCGCCTCGCGGCGCGTGCTGCCTTCGGAGGCGGCGCGCCGCCCTGACTGGGTCAACGTCGCCGTGGACGCCTTGAAAGCATTCCTGCGGGGCATGGCGTGTGCCGAGATGCAGGAACAAGGTGGAGCACCGCGCGAGGTGAACCTCGTCCTTCCGCCCGGCAGTGCAGCTATCCTCAGGCAGGTGCCCGGTTGCGAGTCCCTCGACGACAGGGCCGAGTGCCTGCGTTGCGTCGAGCCAGGTGCGGGCTGCGAGGGCGCGCCCCGAGCCTTCTCCATGAAACTTGCCCGGGTCGCACGCTCGCCGGAGTTCGGCGCCAATCCTGCCGGGTAGGGCCCAGAGCTCGAGGTCGAGCATGAGGCGTCCAGCAACAGTGTTGCTGGCGACTCGAAGATCGTGCTTAGGCTGTCCAGGCGCGCCGTCGATCGGAAGATCGCTGGACAGAAGGAGCGCGTCGATAAGGGGCGGCCACGTCGAGAGCGTTCTCGGCAAGATTGAAGGGGGACTGCGACGACTTCGTCAACTGCGGCGTCCGCTGACGCCGCAGCCCCGTTGGCGCCGCGACGCCCGACCAGGGTGAGTGCATTGGCGCCCTGATGCCGACCGGGCACGTCGACCTGGTCGAAGCGAAGGCCGACGGGCCCGCGGGAGGTCAACTGCCCGACTTCTTCGCCTCCTCGCTGGGAGCAGCTGCTGGCGCCCTGATCGCCATCCGCCGCGTCGCAGCATGCGCCGCGGCGCTGCAGCGGGCCAGGGGCTCAATTCCGTGGTCCTCAACAAGTTGTGTTGCTCAATTCCGTGGTCCTCGCCGCGCGGAAAATCAAAACGCGCGTCGCCTTTCCTGCCGTGGAGCTCGCTGGCCAGATCTGCGCGCGCAGCGACAGGCCCTTCGAGCGTGGGTGGGTGGGTGGGCGTGTGTGTGTGTGTGTGTGTGGGGGGGGGGGCGGGTTGCGGCGCGAGGCGCCGTCTACCTGCGCATCAGCAAGTGTCGCAGCACCGCCGCGGCTGTCCGCCGCCTGCTCGATGCCGTGGGCCTATCGCGCATATTTGTGTGCGGGTCTTCATTCGGCTTCGAGCTACTCGCGGCGCGCAGCGCGGCCGATGGGTTGCGGGCCAACCTCCTCGCGCTCCGCGAGATGATCCGGTGCTCGGTTTCAGCCGAGGAGATCAGGGGGCTGAGAAGGAAGGAGGCTGCGCCATGCTGGCAACTCTGGTCGTAGACGGAGGAATGTCCGTCTTCGAGGCCACTGCCGTGGATCATGTGCGTCCATCTTCGGGGCGCAGCGTGGCAGGCCGCTTGCGGTGGCTCTCCGACCAGTTCCGTGCCGAGCAGATCACCGACGTGCTCTCGGTGCAATGCCCGCGACATGAGTGCCGAGTCGATGATGAAATGGAGTGCCGGCCGATGCGCGGGAAGCTCAAGTACGACCACGCCGCGGTCAGACTGAACGACGAGAGGCGCGGAAAAACCGTGCCCAGTTCCCGCCGCTAGAACAAGATGTTCTACTGAATGTATTTCGGCTGCAGGGCGGTGCATCGGCGGTCGCGCGTCGCGAGCTGCGCTCGCGAATGCGACGCGGGGAGAGGCAGAGACAGCCGCGTGGCGTGAATTATGTTTGCGACTGCGAAGTATCGGGGCATCTGAGAGAACGCCCGCATAAGGCGAACCAGGTTTGCAAATGCGACGTAGTGAGTCAAGCAATGTTGGGGCTGTTTCTACGAACTGTGTTCGCGAGGCAGCAGATTTTGGCGTGTAGCACGTTAATCATCTTAATATGCTCCTCCAGCTGTCTGCTCACATTATTTTTCTTCTTCTTCTTCTTCTTCTTCTTCTTCTTTGTATATATAATATGATTTAAGGGGGCTGGTCAGTAGAAGGCCCCTATCGTGACTCGCTTCCTTTGGGTGGGGGATGAGTTGACCTGCTCTGGCTAGTCTTATCTTCTTTTGTCGGGGTATTTCCATCACGGCCACGTGCTCTGTATAAAAGGGTTTTTGCGGTTGGCGCCGTGGGGGCCAACGTGCCTTGGCATGAACTGAAGTCCGACAGCCCCGAGACATGCCGAAACTGGGCGAACGCGTCCCCTCGCAACTGTTTATGAGGCTTCGTTGGTTGCGGCGCGGTTTGCGTGCTGTAACCGATGGGGCGCAGGTAGACTCGTTTGAGCACCAGACTCGAACGGTAGCCTACTAACCCTTCCTGCTCCCTCCCTTGATTGTCTCCGTTCTGCCTCTGCCGTTTGGCTCCCGGTACGGCAGTTTGCAGCCTGTCGTGCCCGTGTTAGACGCGGGTAAGTCACCTCGCTGGTTTCGCGATTGACAAGTGTCATCTTATGCCTCGCCCGTCTCGCCCCCTTCAGCTTGCTCGCTACCCACTTCCGTGCTAGCTGCCGTTCCTTGCTCAGGCAGCGTGGTGTTTACCTTCGCCAATCGTTTCCCGACGGAGGCAAGTGTCTCGTTGCGCGAGAATGTACGATATCATCCACGCCCTTCACTACACGAAACGCTTCCTTGATGGGTGAACGCCCGATAGGCCTGCCATTCAGGCGATTGCCTCTTTTGACAAGAACCCCCCTCACATCCTTCTAGCGGGTGATGCAGGATGCGGCAAGTTGCAAAGGTGCAGCGGGGTGTTCAGCGATAACCTATGTTTGAAATGGAGTCGCCCCCCCAATCAATTCACATGACGCACGTGTTTTAATATATGGTCCTTCGCTCTGCTTCCTCCCTCCCCCCTGTACCCAGATGTTTTTCGGCGCGCCCCGCCTTTAGCCCGATTTGCGCGTGGCCGCTTCCGCACGTTTGCGGCTGTTGGCCTAACAGTTTTGACCGTGACCGTTATAGTAGAGAGGAGTTTCATGCGAGATCCTCATCAGGGTAACCACCCTCCATCCGTGCACCTGTTCCATCCGTGCAAGCTCCTGGTGATCAAGGCGTTTGCTTTTGTAGTGGATATCCCAATGTAAAAAATGAGTCACCCTCCATCCCTGTAGCCGTTGCGCAACAGTGCGCTCGTGGTGGTATCGGATACACCTACAGTACGGCGAACCTGCACAACCCCCTACCTTTGGAAACGCTTGTGTGGCCGACCGTTGTTCCGAAATGTTGCGAAACTGTTGGGTTACGTGCTTCCCCAAAGTCCTCTTTCGCTTCTTCCGCCGTGCATCAAAATTTGACGTGCAGTGGCCCCTGTGCTGCCCGACCGACCTGTCGGCGTGCGCCGGGTCCTCGACCATAAACGCAATGCGACATGTCCTCTCTCTCGCCCTCTCTCGGCGGCGAGCGAGGGGGGGAAGTGACAAGGAGAATGCCTTTTCATAAGGCGGCGCGACTTCTCAGAGGCCAGAGGACTTCTGAGCTTTCTGAGAAGGCCTTCTCCTTCTCGCTTCCCCCGGGGCTCGCCGCCGGCTTTCTCTCTTCCATCCCCCCGTTTGCCCCGTCCCGTTCCGTTCCCGTTTCTTGTTCTTTCCGTCCCCTTTTCACTTCCTCTTTCCCGCCCCGTTCCTGTTTTGTTGTTGTTGATGATGTTGTTGTTGTTTTATTTGTTGTTTCCGCCCCCCATTTCCCGACGCCACCTTTCTTTCCTTGCTCTGGAGCTGATCCTCTGGAGCTGCCACGTCCCTTTGAAGGACCGTTCATCTGGAGCCGGCATGCATGCCGTACCACCTCCCAGTCTTTGTTTTTTTCCCCTTTCGCTCTTCCTTCCATTCCAGGCGCGTCTGTCAACGACCGGGCCAACATAACACGAACACAACAGCTCGAACGGCTTGCGATGGTTATGAGCCGCCTGGAGCACTGAATGGTGGTTACGACGCGAATCCGCCTCCATGCCATGCCCTAATGGGCACTTGCGGGCTCCCCATGGGACCCCGCGCGACTCTGACAATCGCTTTGCTTCGCTTCGTTTCGCTGCGCTTCGCTTCTGTCCCAGGACCGTCTGTCCCCTCCTTTCGGAGAGAGGCTGCCCTTCCCCTGAAGGACGTCGTCACCAGCCCCGCCTTCCGGGGAACGATCGAGGAGATCACAGTCCGGGTGGCAGAGGTGCCTGCGGGGCATGTCTCCTTATTCTTGTTCGTTGCTCGAGCAAGCAGGGGAACATGTCGTCGTTCTCCCATGAGGGATGTCACATGAGGAGCGAAAGGATTCGTTTTCCCCGCACTGGCGTTTTGCGAGAGGGTTTTCACAGTGGTACAAGAAAGGGCCACAGAAGAGCCCCACTCGGGGGGGGGATGGGCAGCCTCGGGAGCTCTGGACCGCCCGCTCCAGCAGTCGTTTTGCTTTTTTGATTTCTTTGCAATTTATTCAGGAATCGTGCTTTCGCTTTGATGCCAGCCACATTTGCCGCCCAGACGGCCGCGATCCCGTGTAGACAAGGCGCACTTGGCCGTGTCTCGACCTCGTTCTCCTCGACCCGCTTCTTCACCTTTGCTGCTATGAGGGTGCCTTGCGGGAGTAATCTGGCCGCGGCGAGCCATGGCCACGAACAGGTTCCCCGATCTACATCTGAAGAGCGGCCCGACAGCCCGAGCCCCGCTTGAGCCGAAATGGTCGTCATTTCAGCGTCTTGGCTGTGTTCATGTTGTAGACGAGTGATGCTGTAGACGAGTGAAGGGTATGTATGTATGTATGTATGTATGTATGTATGTATGTATGTATGCAGGTATATATGTATGGCTGTCTGTCTATGTATACGTATCTATATATGTACAGGTATTCGTATATGTGTATGTGTATATGTCTATGTTTATGTATGCATATGTGTTTATCTATATGTATATGCATAAGTATTCGTACATGTGTCGTTTAAGTTACGTATATGTATACGTGTACGTACATGCATATGTATATGCATTTGTATAGGTATGTGTATATATACATATCTGCATATGTATGCACATGTTGTGAGATAGTGTGGGTCACGTGTGTAGATGCACCACTCGCTGCCGTTTGACCTCTAGGGGCCCGTTCTTGCAATTGCGCTAAAACGCAGCCTAATCACACAGGTAGCGGAGCTACCACACGATCCCCGTATCGTACCACTGCGCGCACGTCTCATCAGAGAGTGTCGCACTACCTCTCTTTACTTTATGTACTGGCAGTTTCCCTCGCTAGGGGACTGAACCTTGCGCCATGGCATTTTCTTCTCTTCGCTATCGGCCGAGCGCCGACGCGTTGTCGCGGTCCGAGACCCTACATCTACGACGGCACGGTGAACAACTTTCACGAGTGGGAATTCCGCACAGACACAGAGGTGCGCATGAGTGCCGCCTTGGCCTCAGTGGATCAAGAGACGGGTGCACCACAGCAACACGTGATTACCGCAGCTGACAACAAGGTTGTAGAAGGCCTCAGAGGTGACGCATTAGATATTGCCATGGATATTGGTAAGGACGTGCTTCTGACTTCAAATGGGGTCGATCAGCTGGTACTGGCAATTCGTAGTTCACTCTTGCCCATAGAGGCGCAGGAAGCGAAGATCCTGTTCCAGGTGGGGCAGATACCATATGGACCAGTGTCTCGGCAGCACGGTGAGTCGATGGTCTCGTGCTTCTCCCGAAGGAAGCGCTGGCGGAAACTTGTCTCCAAGTTAGATCCCAAAATCTTGATGAGCGACGATCTGCTTGGCTCCCTATTCTTGGGCCATGCAGGCCTCTCGTCTTCGGAGAACCTGATGGTGTTGACATCCACAGGTAATGGGACAACATTTGACAATACCAAGGACGTCTTAATCCTTCCGCACGGCCGCGTACACATCCGCCAAAAAGGCAAGGCTGAGTCTGGTGAAAGCCCCAGCTCTTCGTCGTGGGCGCATTCCAGACCCAGCTACCAGAACGGGGGCGAGGGCAGGGGCAAGATGCGCTTCTCCAGACCACAACGCGCCTTCTACACTGCTGATGATGGATGGTACGAGCAGGAGGAGCATTACCCTGAGGGGCAGAGTCCCTACGGGCACTGCGCGTCCGGCTATGCGCCAGAACACGGCTGGGGCGACGCGGCCTGGGGCGACTGCGCCGACGAACGCGCCTGCGTCGACGAGGAATCGTATGCTCACTTAGCTCCTGTCCAGGATGGCAGCGAGCTCGACGTCGAGGTGGCCGATGAGATGGTCAAGGCCGGATGCGCGGAGGAAGAAGCTTCCGGCGCGATCCAAGAGGGATTGGTCGCCGACCTTGGCGCCACAGGGAGGGGCAAGGGCGAAGGAAAGAGAGGGGGCAAGGGTTGCCATGGCGCGCCCCGGTCGCCCAGGGGAGGCGGCAAGGGGGGGCCTTCCCTGGAATATCGCAAGAAGCGACTCCAGGAGATCAAGAAACGCTCGACATGCAAGACTTGCCACGAAACAGGCCATTGGTCTGGGGGCCCTGAATGCAAGGGCAAGCCCAGAACCTCAATGGTAGCGCACGCTGGAGACACTGGCGAGCGCCATGTCCAGTTGCGCGGGGGCGATGTCGAACGAGAGCTCGCACTCGTTAGTTCTGTTTTTGTGTCATCACCAATCCCTCAACGTATCATTAGGAGCAAGGAGGAGTCGGTGAGGGTGGATCCTGGTGTTTCTCGTTTTTGTTATTCTTTCTCTTCTCGCGTCATGTGTCGCAGGGCATGCGCGCGTGCGCGGGGCGGGGCGAGGCGGGGCAGGGGGGGGGGGGGGCGACGGGCGGCGCAGCTTGCAGCGCGGCCGCGTTGAGCGTCATGTCGGTGCGAGTTGCGCTGGGGCGACCGAAGCTGCTCCGGTTCAGGGGCCTCCAGAGCTCCAGGAAAAGAATCTTCAGCTTTCTGCGGGGGCTCGGGGGGCACTCTTGGGTTCGTGGCTGTTCACGCGACCGAATCCTACTCTATGGCTAGTGTTTCTGATGGGGAGTAGTTTTTTTTTTTTTTTTTTTTTTGGGGGGGGGTGTTTCGGATCTTATCTCTGTTCTTGGTCAGGATGCTGCGTTTGCGTCAGCGCAGAGGGCTTAGTTGTGGTCGCGTTCTCAGGGGTGCTCCAGATTACGTGGATTGGGGTCGCGAGGTGAAGGAGCCAAGTGAGGATCTGGTTCTGTTCTTAGGATGGGTCGATGCCAACTTTCGTCGGAAGAAGGGCGGGCAGGTTGAGAGTTTCGGGGCCGAGAGTTTCCAGTGGCAAAGTTTTGCCTTCTCCGAGTTTTCCTTCTGGCCTGGGCGGGGGGCCTCCGAATTTCCCGTTGCCTCATCCTTGTGCTTGAGATTGTGAGAATCTCTCGGGGGTCGGTTCTAGCGCTCGTTTCATTGTTCGCGCCTCCAAGGATTGTGGGCGCAAGACCAAGAAGGAGAGGTGCGCGGCGCTGCGCCCCCCGGGTGAGTGTCCGCGCGATCTCGTGGACAATCGCGGCAGTATTCCAGATCTTGCCCGTGCGCATTGTTGTCGTTGTCTGACGTGCATCGATGAGCAGCCCAGGAAGTTAGCAGAAGACAAGAGAGCTACGGCTAAGAAAGCCGAACGCTCCAGCAACGCCCAGGCAAAACCAATGGAGTAGATTATTGAGGATGGCCGCTGTATCACCTCTGTAGAACTAAAGGTTGTTCGAAAGGCTTTCGCTACACGTGCTGTTGAGATGCCTGATGCCACGGGCGACATTAGCGCAGGTGAACTCACTTTTTTGCCCCGCGACTGTGTCGCAGATGTCGCAGCTCGCAGTCTCGTCGGTTTTATGGCCCCAGCGCAGAACGTTTCGACAGAAGTTTCGGCTCTCTCTAAGTTTCTTGCGGTTGGCGTCTTCAAGGACGACGGTGTCTGGGCCATCTTAGGCGAGGGTTGTAACTCCTGTTGCCGCGGTGAAGCTTGGGCTCTTAACGCAAGGGAATAATTCGAGAAATTGGTTTTCTATTTTAAATTGGTACGCAGACAGCGTAAGACGTGCAGCGGTGTCGGGGGGCCGGCAGGGAGTGGGGCGACAGGTGAGAATATTTTATTGTTTCGTATCGTTGCTTCTCGCGGCGCCGTGCGTGGGTGTCTCGAGTCGCATCAGTTTAAAGATTCGGATCGTGCTCCTCTCTTGTTGTCTCTTCCAGCGCAGGCTTCCCTCGGTTTCGTGACGGACCTCGCTAATGGTCGCGCTCTCTTGAGTCGCGAAGGTGAGGTAGAAATGTAGGGTTGTGCTCGTTCAGGTCTTCTTATCATTCGTCCTGATCAGTTTGGCCCGGAACGCGTTGCGGAGTCCGTTCGTCCGTTGCGCATTTCGTATCCAAGCAGTGACCCGCCGTGCTGCGCAGCTCTCGCCGGCCGCGCTGCGCCGCCCGCTGTCGCCGCGCCGCCTGCTGCCGTCGATCGCTCCAGTGACGGCGGGATCGCGGGCGTGCCTGCGCCCGTGGATCACCCCAGTGACGAAGAAGGGCGTGCGGGTCGCTGCCGTGGCTGCTGATGCTGGTGCTCGTCCCGCGCCGCAGGGCTCGAAGTTTGCCGTGGCCACGCTGGGCATGGAGAACTTCGAGGACAACCCGATCCGTAGCCATTTTGGCTCAAGCGAGCCGCGCTTCGGGAGGCCCTCGCCAGCGCGCCTGCTCCAGGCGCAGGCGCGCAAGCGGCCGCAATGTCTCGTGCTGTCACTGCTGGCGGCAAAGCCTGGGCTGCGGCGAGTGCTCGGACCCTGGCTCGGCGCCTTCGACGCGAACGGAGGGCGCAGCTCGGGCAGACGAGGGCCGCCGCTATGTCCTACCGGTTGCGTGGCCTCCGTGTCGCCCTCGACGCCCACCGGCGCCTTGGAGATCGCCTGGGCGGCCACATTCCCACGCTGGGCGCCGCGATCGCGGCGGCCCGCCTGGTGGGGCTCGACGACGCGGAGCTCCAGGATGCCATTGACGCCCTGGAGACTGGCAACTGGTGCCGCCACGCCCCGCCGCCATGCGCGAGCGGGATGCCGCCGCTGCCTGCGGCTGTTCGGGCCGTTGTCCTCGAGTCGACGCTGAAGATGATGGCCTTTCCGCTCAACGCCGAGGCCGATCCCTTCCAGCCCCGACTTCCTTTTCACGTGAATGCAGAGCTCGCTCCTGGTTGCTGGGCACCGCCAGCCGCAGATGCGAGCCGCTACGACGACTTTCCTGATTTACATCATGGTGGCGCTCCTGATGTCCCTGCTCCTCGAGAGCCTGCTGGTCGTCGAGAGCCTGCTGGTCTTCGAGTGCCTGCTGGTCTGGAGCCTGTAAAACTCGCTGCTCGCCGAGAACCTTATGATCTTCAAGCTGTTCCTGCTGGCGACCTTCCTGAGCCGTGTCGTTTCGAACTTCCTGGTCATTTGGATCCTCCTGAATGCAACTTTCGTGGAGATCCCGCTGGTCTTCATGATGTTCCTGCTGCTCATCGAGAGCCTGCTGGTCTTCACGATGTTCCTCCTCATCGAGGGCCTGCTGATCTTCGTGAGCCTGCTGGTCTTCGAGAGCCTGCTGGTCCACGAGATCCTGGGAAACTCTTTCCTCATCGAGAGCCTGCTGGTCTTCAAGCTGTGCCTGCTGTACCTGTGCGCTTTCGTCTCGACGTCGACTTCCAGAAGGAGGCTGTGACGGCCGAGTCTGGCCCTTCTACTCACGTCGTTGTTCCTGGTGCTGCTTGGTGGAGTGCTCGTGATGCCGTGGCGCACGTCTGGCTCAGAGCACCTGGTCAAGCTGTTCGTGTGCATCGTCGACCTCGCGCCGTCGTTCCTGGTGCTGATTGGTGGAATGCTCGGGATGCCGTGGCACGTGCCTGGCTCAGAGCACATGCTGCTCAGGCGCCGTTCCACTTCCCGCCGAACTCGTTCCGGCCACCAGACGATGATGACCATCTTGATCGGCCCGCTCTACGTGTCAACCGCGGGAAGCGGGCTGTCTGAGGTGGTGGATGCGATGCGGAGGCTGTCTTGAGATTCTCTCTCTAGTACCGCCCCGCTTGATTTAAGGAGTGTTAATTAAGTTAACACTCGTTGCACTCTGTTTCGGGCCCTCGATTTTTCGTTGTCCCTGTGTGTTCGGTCGGGTCCCTCGCTCGGCTCTGTCTGGGTTCCTGGGGTCCGTCCCTCGTCTCTTTCGGCCCTTCCTTCGGGCCCCTCGCTCGTCGTTTCGGCGCCGCGGGCAGGAGTGTTCGGCAGACGATCACCCGCGAGCAAATAAAAAAAAAGAGGACAACCCGAGGTGCTCGGGGTCGACGATGCTGAAGGAGTACTTCTGACTACCAGGGGGCGCGACGGCAATGCCGTCATAGATGCGCTCGTTGCTGCAGATGAGAACATGGCGAACAATGATCGGTATGTTCTGATGGACACCAGGGCTCTGAACGACCCGACTCACGCGCGCTATATCGGTCATCGCCCGAAAATTGTACGCAATTCAGTTAAGAGTGATCATTTTGTTGGCGTCGCTGAGTCTGTGGGAAGATCTTTGGCGAAGAAAGCGTCTTCACAGTTTGTGTGCATTGTTGCCGTCTGTCGTTCTGGTCGGCATCGCTCTGTTGCTGTCTGTTATGGTGTTAAACAGTTCTTGAAGCAGTACGGCATTAAATGCAGTTCTGCACGCCTGAGTCGACATGAGTGGCCCAAACGTATTTATTACAGAGGATGCGATGATTGCTGCCACATGTCCGATTGGGCCCGTGAGATGGCGAATTCTGCGGCTGACAAGATGGTTTCGCTCCTCACTGAATCCTTCGAGAAATTCAGTGCACCGCCGCCTCCAGTTCCTGAGCCGTCTGCGAGGCGCAGACCCCGTGACGGGGCTGAGCTGGCCAGGAGGGGGGGGGGGATCTCGCGCTCCATCGAGTGTGGTTGACGGAGTAGATGATAATGACGTGGCCGCTGTCATCCGTGAACACATCAAAACGATCTGGCGTGAACGTCTCGGCGCTGACTATATTGAGGCAGAATTCGCGGCCATGATGAGGCGAAGTGTTGGGCGTGAGCTGCAATTCTATTTGAATACCTGCCACGAGGACAAGAGGCCGCCTGCATATTATATGCGACTTGTACGTTATGCTCGTGAGTATGCAGAAACCGGTGTATTGCCCAAGTCTCATGGTGGTAGTATTCCTGCTGCTGCTGCTTCGCCACCGCCCGTCGAAGCGTCGCCTCCTGTCGCTGCGTCGCCCCCTTCGAAGTCAGGTGCTTGATTCGCAGAGCGATGACGACGACGCGCCGAAGAAGAAGGCTCGCATGGGCAGCGCCGGCAAGTTGACGGGTCTGCCACCAGGCGAACCTGTGCCTCTGGGCACGATCGTGCGCCCTCCTGGGGTGCTTCCTACGATGCCTCCGCCAAAGCACAAGCCCGCTTGCCTCGCGCCGAGGCAGCCAGACGGGGCGCCGCCTGCGCGCGTTCGCAGAGCTCCTCTGCCGCCTCCGCCACTGGAGCCGCCGCGCAGGGTGGGGCCGCCGCCGCCGCCACCGCCGCCTCCGGCGAGTGCTGTTGCCGCCAGCAGCGACGACGAATCGAGCAAGACTTGCGCGTCTCGTTCAGGATCCCCGACTTCTCCTGTCGAGAGGGACCTGGCCACGGTGGGTGGCGAGCGGGCCGGAGATCCAGTCGTGGACTTCGAGCCGCTTGCAGTTGGCGCGGCCCAGCTGGATTCTCTTTTTTTCGAGCGCGGCAAGAAGAGGGGCTTCATCGCGTGCGTTGATCCTCGATCGTTCCCATCAGAGGGGTCGAAGGGCCGCGCGGGAGAGCAGGGCGCCGGGAAATTGGCGCGTGTGAGCTTCAAAATTGATCCGTTCAACGCTCAGATCAAGTTCCCGCCGGCATGGTCTTCTTGGAAGAAGAGTTGCATGAGTCGCTCCAAGGACACCCAAACTTGGAAGCGTATAGAAGATCGTGTTGCCATGAGTTGTTCTGTGGACGCTGAGGAGTTCGATCGAGTGGCAATCTTTGTACAGCCTCCGAGGATCCGCGTTGACGGAACATCGTATTTGTGCACGCCATTGCAGCTGGACCAGCACGAGATGACGACCATGAATGCTAAAAGCTGTGCCAACTATTGTACTGAATTGTGTAACATCAGTATACAAGATGAGTTGCTACATGCGTGTTGCCGAGCTGTCCGCGCTGGGCATGTCTGCTACCGACGAGGAGATCGTCGAGAAGGTGATCGGGAGCACCGATCCGCTTCGCGGACGAGTGGGGGCCGACCTGGCCGGGTGCTGCTCTGCGTCATCGGAATCGCGTTCGCCTGCCCAGTCTCGAGCGACACGGTGGTGCGTCCAGATTTGGAGCCTTCGGTGGCGAAAGACATCGTCGAGCGCAATCCTGATCTCGTTGTTGCCTGCGCACCGCCATCAAAGCACCATGTGATCAGTGATTGTGTCTCTCTGGTTTGGCTCAAGATCATGGTCCTGTAACTGTTGCGCTCGGTTATGAGCCTGGTTGCTCAAGCCTTGAGGTTATTAGCGCGCTGAACTCGCGCGTCGAGTCAGACGCGGACATCGCGAGTCAGGTATTCCTGGAGTTCCTCAGAGAGCGAGGTCAGACAGTTAGACCAGATATACTTGCACTTGTAGTTTTCCCCGCTGAAGCCGAAGAGGAGAGAGTTTGAGGCGACGTGGGCGCGATCATTGGTGATGGCGACGTCGCTACCTGGCGAGCCGAAACGCGACGGAAAGAGAAGGGCAGCGTGGTTGCAGATCCAGCTCCGCGCAAGGATCGCCATTCGACGACCGCACAGACAGTTCGGCCATATGCCTAATCGTGTTCTCGTGAAGTTGTTGACGATCTCCAGGACGTCATCGGACTACATTGAAGCCGCCGAGAATTATCGATGTGAATCTTGCGAACATTACGCCGTCTTCGCGAGCATGCCTCTTTGCACATTAGCAACACTTGGTGTGCATGGGCAGGTGGGGTTATGAGTCAAGGGGTCGACCTCTGCGACGCCGGAGTCGAATCTCCCGAGCAGATAGGCCGCGCCGAAAGACGCGGTGGACTTTGGAAGAACATTTTCGAGAAGGTGGTACTCGACAAGAATGTTTCCGGACTCGATGAGGTCATCTCTACAGCATCAGAAGTTTACAACACGAAGAGTAATATGTCACGAGTCGGCGGATTTGCACCTGCTCAGTGGGGGCTCGGAAAGATGCCTCGTGTCTCATGGAATTAATTCGACGACGAGGAAGCTTTCGACTTAGTGCTTGCGAATGTTGCAGAGGACGGGGCCGACGATTTTTTTCACCGGGCTGCGATCCAGGCGTCTGCCAGAAAAGCGTTCGCAGAACGCAGCGTCGGGGGTAGGGCGGCAAGGGCCGCTCTCCGAAAGGCAGCGCCACTAGCTGGATAATCTCAGGTTGGTGATGTAGCATGCTTTCGCACGAGGCCGACCGACGGCGCGGTTACCGCTAAATGGAGCACTGGTTCTCGTATCGTTGAATGCAAGAACTTATGGGTTATCGCAGAGGGCGTGCTTGTCTGCGTGGCTGTCGACAGGCTTCGACCGCGTACTGCGGCGGATGCGTTGGCTGACCAATATCTCTCTAAGCACCATGGCGGTCGTGTTGAGAGGTATGCACCTCCAGACGGGCAACGGCAGTCATTCGTGGACAAGCGACGTGAACTGCCAAAACCACGGGCGCAATAGCAGTCTGTGGGAGAACATCCTATGACGACAGAAGAGCTGCAGGGGATCCCAGGAGACCCCGAGTTAATAGAGGAAGCATTTCGCCAAATGGAAGAACATGAACTGTCAGATGGAATGCTCGTCCATGTGCCGCCCGCGTCGAGGTCGTCACAGATGACTCGAATGCCCCTTTCAGAGGTCGTTGCTAGACGACGTCCCGCGCGGTATACAGAGTCGTAGCGGAGTGATGCGGAGAAGAGTCGAGAATGCCGATGGTAGTGCGGGAAGGGTTCTCGATTCCGTCTCGGAGCCAGCTCCCGAACCAGCGAACCCGCTTCTGGGCCGGGTATGGGTCTTCTAGCTCGTAGAGAAGCTTCACTCGCTGTTAAGCCACAGGGATCGCTTGTTGGACTCTACAATGAACGCGCCGTTCATAAGCCGCAATCTAAGAAGAAGCTAAAGAGTGCAAAGAATCTGGTATACCATCGGGAATCTGAGGACGTTCAAAGCGGTTTACGACTGGCAAGACAAGACGAGTGGGGAAAATGGCGGTCGTTCAGCGCCGCCGTGCTTATGGATTCCGTTGGACTGCGCAACCTCCTCGACAATTGATGCCGCATGGTACCTACGCAATGGATTGAGATTGACAATAATGAACATTTCCGTAGACCAGATGGACGTCCGGTTGCACCGCGGTACAAGAGTAGACTTGTCGTGCGTGGAGATCTGGAAAAGTCGTTGGGCATCCGCGCGGATTCAACAACGTGAGAGCTTGAAGGGCTAGGGTTGATGGTATCATGGGCTGCCGGGCTCAAGCCGCCGCCCGACGGACTCGAAGGAGTGCCGGATGGTGGGGCGCTGATCGCGCGTGTGCGTGCCCATGGCACGCGTGACGCAGGACGGGGCTTGTGGTAGAAACTTCGTAGAAGGTTTGAAGCTCATGGTCTGAAGGAGACTCGTATCATGCCAGCTTTGTTCAGTATTCACAATGACAAGAACGAGATCACCTGTATGTTAGGTACGCATGTGGATGGCATATTGTGGGGTGCAGATGATGATTCGGTATCAGCAGAGTTTGATACTCGCGAGAGCAAGTCGGACAATTTCCGTTATTGCGGTGTCGAGGTTGTCCGAGATGAAGATTTCACGGCGAGTGTCGCGGCCAGGGGCAATATTGCGAAGATCGAGGCTGCATCCTTTCCTAAAGACAGCCCCCTTGCGAGGAGATGCAATGGGGGCGAGACAGCGCAGCTTAGATCGGTCGTAGGTGCTTTGTCATGGGTTACGCGGCAGTGTAAACCTGAGCTATTGTATCGTGTGGGCAGACTGCAGGCTGCAGCGTTTCACGCTGAGGCACCCCACTTCAAAGAAGCCAACCGTGTGTATTATTGCAAGCAACTCAGTCCGCTGACTGCGGGTTAGTATTCGAAGATGGAGCTGTTCAGTGGAATCAAGATATGATAGTTCTGACTGTTACTGGCGCCAGCTGAGCAGGAGAAGAGGGCGTAGTCAGGGGTGGAATCGAGCCTCTCAGGTCACAGAGGGCTAGGTTCAATGGGCTCGCAGGGCCTAGAGTCATCGAGGGGGGGAGTGATCATGTGCACCCGTCTGTATATCTGGTAAAGCTATCAAGCGAGTATGTAAATTTACATTGCAAGCAGAGACCCTGGCTTGTTTATGGGGTGTAGAATCTGGTGTGCGCATTCGTGCCGCCATCGCAGATGCGCGTGGGGTGCCTGGCGCAGGAAAGAAGCTGCCAACCAACTGGAGAGACGCATCAGCCATGTCTATGAGACACCTATGGATGACGGGTTCCAGAAGCCTTGATGAACATCTCATAGCACCAACTATGGGTCAGACAGTGGATAAGCGCATGAATATCGATTTGAATTGTTTAAGACATGATACTTTGGCTAATGGAGCGGAAGCAGTAGAGATTTTGCATCCGCGCATTTCTTTGCGATGGGACCCGATGGGCCGATGCAGGTATTCTGGCTGTTGGTTGTCTGGCAAAGAATATGCCCGCGGGGTTCCATGTGAAGATCTTGCGTGCAAGTTCGAACCGCGTAACTCCAGACCCTGAACCTACCCTAAAGAAGGTCAATAAACGACTGGCGAGGGCCAGGATGAATGCTATCCCATCGTGAAGGTGAGTGACTGAGTCCTGGCTGCTTTTGACTTGAATAATCCCAACTTGGGAATGCTTCTTTTACTGCCCCGAGAGGCTTGCTGAATGGTCGTGTAGGTATGTTTTCAAAGTTGGCCTCGGGGGGGCCCCATGCGGCGGTAGTCTTCAAGCCGCGTCGGGCGCTAATCTCCTGAAGCCTAAAACATTACCTATACGACCACCCTTCGGGTGATAAAGGAGGTTCGGGGGGGGGGGGAGGGGCCGACGTCTCACTCGACCGGTCTCGCTTTCGATCCCGCGATCGATCTCGCTATCGGCCTCGCCCGATCGATCTCGTTCGATCGATCCCACAATCGGTCTCGCTCGATCTGCTTCATTCGATCGATCTCACAATCGATCTGACTATCGATATCGCAATCGATCTCACTATCGATATCACTAGCAATCCCACTGTCGATCTCGCATTCGGTCGCACGATCGATCTTACCACAGTGGATCTCACAATCGATGTCATCATCATCAACCTCATCGTCATCAACGTCATCATAATCATCATCGGGACACCATCATCATCGTCACTTCATCACCATCATCATCAACATCATCATCATCATCACCACCAGCATCATCATCGGGACACCATCATTATCACCATCATCAGTATCGGAACGCCTACAACAGCATCATCATCATCACCTCATCATCATAATCATGCAAAACATCATCATCGGGGCACCATCATCATCGCCACCATCATCATCATCATCATCTTCATCATCGGGGCACCGTCATCATGTTCATCAACATCAGCATCGTCATCATCGTACCATCACCATCATCAAAATCATCATCATCACTTCATCATCATCCTCATAATCATCACCATCATCATCGGGACACCATCATTGGCGTCATCGTCAACATCATCATCACCAGGTCACAACCATCACCATCATCATCATCAATAGCGTCATCATTATCACCACCATCATCATCTTGGGACACCATCGTCATCTTCATCATCCTCATCAGCATCATCGCCATATCATCATCTTGCCGTCATCAACCTCACCAAAATCAGCATCATCATCATCGCGGCACCATCTTCATCAGCAGCAACATCATCATCATCATCAACATCATCATCATCATCATCATCATCGGGGCACCATCATCATCACCATGGCCATCTTCATTACCATCATCATCAACATCATCATCAATATCGTCAACATCATCATCATCATCACCATCATCGGGACACCATCATCATCGGGGCACCATCACCATCATCACCATCATCATCATCATCATCATCAGCATTATCAGCATCATCACCATCATCAACATCATCATCATCATCATCATCATCATCATCATCATCATCATCATCGGGACACCGACGGGACACCGGCGGGACACCGGCGGGACACCGCGCCCCACCGGCCCCGGGAAAGGAAACATTTGGTCCGGCCGCGCCTCAGCCGGAGGCGGGACACCGGCGGGACACCGCGCCCCACCGGCCCCCGGAAAGGAAACATTTGGTGCGGCCGCGCCTCAGCCTGAGGAGACTTCCTTCTCGCCCGCCCACGCAGCTTATCCTCGCCCGCACGCACGGCACGCACGAACACGAAACCGAAACCGATTTCCCGGTAGGGGGGCTCTCCGTTCCACTTCGATCTCACCCCCTCACCTCCGATAGCTTGTTCCGGTCGCGTGGCCGATGGACTGGGGGCTACCTGTGACAGTTATTGCCTGTGAGCCTGGGGGTGGAAATTCGTTATTTTTTACGCTTCGCGAGTCCCCGCCAGCCCATTCAGAAGCCCTGCCCTCGAGAGCTGACGGGACATGGAAAGCAGAGACGCGTATACTGAAACAGAGCGGTGAAAGAGAGGAGGGGGAGGAACGTGTTGAGCCATGTTGGAGGCTATCTTGGAACATCGGAGGTTTTCTTCTAGCTATGGGCTTTGTTGGGGCGTCTTGGGGTCCTCCTGGGGCTCTTTTGCTGCATCTTGGGGACATCTTGGGGCTCTTTGGGGGGTCTTGGGGTCCTCTTGGGGTCCTCCTGGGGCTCTTTGGGGCGTCTTGGGGTCCTCTTGGGGCTCTCTTGGGACTCTCCTGTGAGCTTCTGAGGGCCTCCTGGGGCCATCTTTGAGGCCATCGATCAAAAAGGGAGGATCCTTCATCTAGGCCCCCCCCTAAGAGCTCTCGAAATCGCCTCTGGGGGCCCTCTTGGGGCGCTCTTGGGTCGATCTTGGGCGCTCTTCGGGCCGTCTTGGGGGCCTCTTTGGCCCCTCTTGGAGCTCTCGTGGGCTGGCCATTTTAGGGCCATCTTGAGGCCTCAAACGCGCATCGGAAGCGAAGAGGCGAGAAGGCCAAAATCATAGATTTCCCTTTGGTTGTTGAAGGATTTTGGCTTCTCGGGGACTCCAAAAGCACTTGGATCCGCCTTGTGGCCCTCTTGGGGCCTCTTGGAGGCATGCTGTCAGCTATCTTGGGCCATGGTGGGCTATCTTGAGCGATCTTGCAGCTCATCCTGGGCTCTCTGGAACCCTCTTGGGGCCATCTTGGGCCAAAGAGGACTCTCTGACACCTCGCGGCCCCCCCCGTCCAGGTCCAGGGGAGGGGGTAAGGGGTAAACCCCTCCCCGAAGGGGAAGAGGGGCTCTTGGAAGTGGGAAGACAGACATTTTGTTAGACCGCCTGCGCCCAGAGGGCTGGCGGGACCTCTCCCTTTCCCAGTAAGAAGCCTGCGTGGCAATCTAAACGGTCGCCGGCTGGGGCCAGCCGACCGACCGGAGGATCGATTGCGAGAGGGAGCAGGAGTATGAGGAGGGGGACGAGGAGAGGGACGGGCTGGTGCGCTAGCGTCATATGGATGTTTGGCGACGGCGGAATGGGGGCATCCACCCTTTATTCTGCACACCTTAGTTCTGGGATCTCTGAGGCTCCAGCACCGTTGGGTTCTTACGGTCTCTTGCGTCATTGTGCATTGTATTGCGTTGTTTTTCACTTGGTTGTTTTCCGACGGATTTGCGCAGGCATGGCTCCGCAAACGACATTGTGCTGGTGAGCATTGCTCTGCTTTGCATTTAATTGTTTTGCATCGCATTGCTTTGCCTTTAATTCCCTACCTAGGCTCTGCCTAGAAGGGTTCTTACTCTCTATCTTAAAGGGGCCGGGCAGTGTAAATCGCCCCGGGCGGTTCCCCCAGGATCCGCCCCGCGGTTCCCCCAGTTACGCCCCCTGGGTTCACCCAGCTTAGCTTAGCTTAGCTTAGCTCAGCTTAGCTTAGCTTAGCTTAGCTTAGCTTAGCTTATATCATCTCATCTTAGCTTAGCTTAGCTTAGCTTAGCTTTGCCTAGCCTCGCCTAGCTTAGCTTAGCTTAGCTTAGCTTAGCTTAGCTTATCTCTCATCTTAGCTTAGCTTGGCTTAGCTTAGCTTTGCTTAGCTTAGCTTAGATTAGCCTAGCCTAGCGGAGCTTAGCTTAGCTTAGCTTAGCTTAGCATAGCGTAACTTAGCTTAGCTTAGCTTAGCGCAGCGCAGCATAGTGCAGCGCAGCATTAGCACAGCATAGCATAGCATAGCATAGCCAAGCATAACATAGCATAGCATATCATAGCTCAGCATATCATAGCATAGCATAGCATTGCTTAGCATAGCAAACTCAACGGCAAAGGCAAAAGCAAAGGCAAGAGCAGAAGCAAATGCAATGCAAATCAGAAGCAACACCCATGCGAAAGTGTAGAGGTATATGTAGATGCAGGTGTAGGTGTAGATGTGGATGTAGGTGTATATGTAGATGTAGATGTAGGTGTGGATGTAGGTGTAGATGTATATGTAGATGTGAGTCTCGCTGTTGATGTAGATGTATATGTAGATGCAGGTGTAGATGTAAAGGTAGCTGTCGGTGTAGATGTAGATCTTGCTTTCCTAAACGCTCCAACTCCTAGGTAGGGTCGCACTGGGATAATTTTTGCAAGCTTTTGCTTGCAATGCTTCTCGCTGCATGGCGCTTGCATCTGGTTTCCATGGCACTGTGTTGCATTGCAGTGCCAGTGTGGGCACTCCAATCTGAACATTCTCTTCGCTACTTTGCATTGGTTCGCATTGCATTGTATGGGTGTGCCACTGTCTGTAATTGATCTCTGTTCGACTCGCGTTTTTTGACGCTTCCGTGTACTTGATGCTCATGCCATGTGTGGGTAACAGTGTCAGAGGATCTGTGCACTTGTAACGGCCTGGGGCTCGCTAGAACCTAAGCGCGCGACGCGCGCGTGGTTCTAGTTGTAGACGAGTGGAGGAGGAGGAGGAGGAGGAGGAGGAGGAGGAGGAGGAGGAGGAGGAGGAGGAGGAGTAAGGAGGAGGAGGAGGAGAGGAGATGGAGGAGGAGGAGGAGGAGGAGGAGGAGGAGGAAGAGGAGGAGGAGGAGGAGGAGGAGGAGGAGGAGGAGGAGGAGGCGGAGGCGGAGGCGGAGGAGGAGGAAGGAGGAGGAGGAGGAGGAGGAGGAGGAGGACGGAGGAGGAGGAGGAGGAGGCGGAGGAGGAGGAGGAGGAGGAGGAGGAGGAGGAGGAGGAGGAGGAGGAGCAGGAGGGGGAGGAGGAGGAGGAGGAGAAGGAGGAGGAGGAGGAGGAGGAGGAGGAGGAGGAGAAGGAGGAGGAGGAGGAGGAGGAGGAGGAGCAGGAGAAAGGATATTCTTTAAGGAGGATGTAGGAGGGTGGATGAGGGAGAAAGGAGGGAGAAAGGCGGGAAAAAGGAGGAGGAGGAGGAGGGTTCAGCACGCGCAAACTTGTGTCCTGCCACCGTGTGGATCGTGAGGGCGGACTTGAGGGACACGAGCCGCTTCTCGGGCGACAACTGCTAGTCCAGCGCCTGCTTGGCCATGTCACCACCAGGGCCCAGCTTCTCGCACGCCATGATGACTTCTTCCAACTTTTTGATCCGAGTACGTACTTCAGGTTCTTTGTCAGGGGTCCCTTCCGCAGCAGGAGCATCCCCGCCAGAGGGTGCTCGCTGGCCAGGAGCTTGTCGTAGCGTTCCCGAAGGTCGTCCAGCTGCTGCTGCGTAAGCTCATGGCTACCACGGCCGTTTGCCCGCACACCACGTGCACCGCGAGGAGGTGGATCAACGAGGACCGCGCTCACTAGCACCACCATGGGCACGCTTGGCGAACCTTTTGGCGGCCGCTGCGGCATGAGCGGGAGCCGCCCGGCCGCATATGCACACAAGCATATATGTACGAGTATCTTGTAATCACGTATTGTGTACACACAAGTGGATGCGTTTTTTTTGGCTCAAGGTTCAGGGTCTGCAGCGTGACAGAAGCTATCCCACTTAACACGCTTGACCTGTTTGTCTCGCTGCCTACCAATGTGGCGAGCCACCGCCCTCGTGTGCCTTCTCTCCAGCAGTTCCCTGCAAACTGCTCTGTCGAAGTGTACGGCCAACAGCACGGCTAATATCATCGAGACACTCCAGGAATGTTGGGCGGGTAATACGGAGGCGTTGGCGTGCATCGACGAAAATAGCACCGAAGCCAGTATCCTCGAGTGTTTGCAGAATCGCACTACGACTGTGACTGAAACGACCGTCACGGTTACGGCAGACACGCCCGCCACGAACTTTTCCAGCGTCGAGGAATGGTTCGCCGCTCAGCAGTGGCGCTATTTTAAGTCAGGCGTCCAGCACGATGGCAGTGATGTGTATCTAAACTACGTGACTGTCACGGGCACTGGAGACAAGGGTGCAATGTTGGTCGTTCACGGCAATGGCGAGAATCTCTATAATTATCCAGCTGCCTGCGGCAAGCCCCGCCTCCAGGCCAGCGCTGCAGGGAGGAGCTTGGATTACTACCAGCTCCAGTTCCATGTCCTGCCTGAACCGGCGCGGGTGTCAAACACCCCCTCCTTGGCCGAATCTTCCTTGTCAGCCTCCTTCCTCCCTCCTCCCCCCTCCTCTCCCTCCCTCTCGAAGGCATCGTGGAGGTTTCTGGAGGGTTTCCTGGGGCCTTCGTGGGGCCCTTTTGAGGGCCAGTTGGTCGAGGGCCCCAGGCCCACCTCAGGCGTGATATTTTTGCCAGGGCTCTCCCGAAGAGGCTCGATGAAACCATTTTGGGGACGCCTGGGCAGTCTTGAAGGCCTCTCGGCGGGCGGTCCTGGGCCGTCCTGGGGGGCGGCAGGGGCCGTCTTGGGCTGGCCTTCGGGCATCCTGCGGCCGTTTTGCGGCGGCCCTTGCCCCGTCTTGGAGCCCCCTGGAGGCCGAAGAGAGGGCTGGGGAGCAAAGCGAGGGGTGGCCGTGTTAGATCGGCGGGCGCCCCGAGAGGGCAGGGGTGCGGCCTTGTAAAGCTTCAGAGGTCCTACGCGGCAACGAGCAAGCATTCTAATGCTCCTTTATCGTGCAAGCACGGTGGCGAACGACGAGGTCATCAAGTATTTCGTCGACGAGGGCTACTCCCCGATATTTGCTTACTCGCACAGAGGCATGGGTACCAGTGACCGGTTGTTGGACGACCATTTCAAACTCCACGTTGTTGCAAGCGATGACTTCGTAAAGGATTGCCGCACGTTTATTGACTTGGTCAGGGAGGAACTCGCCGAGTCAAGTGAAAACAATGATAAACCGTTTTACTTGTATTGCCATTCGCTCGGATGCGCAGTGTCGCTTACGTACATGATCCAAGAGTACAGAGCCGGTAGGGAGCAGTATTTCAACGCGGTGGTGTTGCAGGCTCCTCTCATCAAGGCTGACACCGACCCTTTTCCTTATGACGTCGCAGTTGCCCTTGGCGAGACAATGGTATTCTTCGGCCAAGGAGAGGAATACGCGCCAACTAAGGATAAGACTTTCGAGGAGTGGTATCCGGCAGATGCGTCAGATTGTACGGCTGGATCTCTTTCCAGGTGCACTCGCAGATTGAATTTGTGCATCGACTCAAGGTACGAGGAGTTTGGCCATGACGGACATACAGGTTTGTGTGTTGGAGGCGTAACAGCCAACATGGCAAAGGAGTTTTTTGACCTGTATGCAGACACATTCGAGGGATTCATGGCACAAGACGGCAAGAAGATCGTGCCTCCGCTCCTTTTGCAGCAGTCTGGTCCACCAGATGGCACAGACAAGCTTGTTGTCAATGCGGTGCAAGACCAGTTCTGCAGCAATAGTGCCAAAGACTGCACGATGCTCCCGTACCCTAACGCCCTGCATAACCTGGCGAAGGAGACGGATGAAGTCCTTTTCGATTTCTTGGAGAAGGCAGACGAGTTCTACCAGAGTCATAAGGACATGGTGGTGCCACAGGAGCCCATCACTGGGTACAAATTACAGGGCGAGGAGTGCTACGACGACCTCGAGTGCATCAGCGGGATTTGCGACGGTGACTGGGCCTTCGACATAGCTGCTGGCAGGTTCAGGCAGACTAAACCACACTCTGCCAGTGATTTGTTTGCTGCACACGTTTCTGCCGGTCTAGAAAGAGCCACGCCTCGACGGATCGAGAAGTTGGCATCTCGCCCTCGGCGGACGCTGGCTGAAATCTGGAGGAAGTCGGCAGAAGCAAAGTTTGTTCGCAAACGATGCTGTTGTTTTAGGATTTAGGGTTTCCGGAGTCGGCCAACCATGATGCGGATGATGCCGACGAACATGATGACGATACTGATGTTGATGACCTTAGCGCAGGGCAGAGCCTCAGAGTAAAGTTTTTATCCAGTTTCGCTGCCGCGCATATTCTCTACCGCGCTTTAGGAGGGCTTGGAGGCGGCTAAGGCAAGGGACCAGGGGAGTTGTTCTTGGGCAGCCTTGCGGCCAGGGATGTCTTGGGGGCTCCTTGGGTCCCTCAGGGTCCTTCTTGGGGCTCTCGGGAGCCTTCCCGATGCCATCTTAAGCCGGAAAGCTTCGGAATCGCAACACCCATAGAGCCAGTAGTAGTTATTCAATGTTCTTCTTGGCGATTCGTTGTAGGGGCTTTACACAGGTCAAGTATTTGTCCTGCATATTTGCTCCCTAGGGGTTTACCTGCTCCCGTCGCCAGATCGGCGCCAGTGCGCCCAACAATTTTGCGGAAATCAAGAGCAGTAAGACAACATATTTGGTCAATGATTCTGGCCCTCCTAGTTGCACGGACCCTTCCGTCGTCGACGCTGCTTCCTGGGCTAGCTGTTCGATGGCTGTCCTGACAGCCAGCGCCGCGGCGCTCGTGTTCTCGCAAGCGTGATGAGCATGTGAGCTGCTTCAGCAGCAGCTGCCTGCTGCTTGCCAGTGCCAGGTTTGTGAAACCCGGCCTGGTGGGATTGTGGCTTTCATGCTGCGGAGGACCCTTTCCTCCATCAGTACGAGAGTTCTAGATGGCAAAGAGAATCGATGCGGGCGCAGCGCAAGTTGCTGCACGAACTTCTGCAGGCACAACACAAACCCTTTTGATATCTAAAGGGCTGCGCCTTGCGTCGCAGGCTCTCCACCAGTGGACTCGTGGATCACCTTAGGGCTGGATGGCTGGATGGCCGGAGGGCTGGGGACTTCAGAGGATCTTCAAGGCCCCTGGAGGTGGTTCGGAGGATCTCGTATGCCTCGTGAAACATGTTGGGAGGACCCTGGAATCACATAAGGCTGGCCTTGGGGGGCCTCAATCTTGGGAGTTTTGGCGCCTGCCCGGGCGTTCTGAGCACGCCTCGGAACCCTTCGGAGGCGGTTTTTGGGAGGTCTCGGAGGTGGGTGGGGACTGTTCTGGGGGGTCTGGATGCTTCCAGGATGTTTTAGCAGTTCCTGGGGGCGTGCTCTTAATCGCGCGATTTTGGTGGACCCTGGAAGCTATATCGTAGGCGTTTGCGGCGTGATCTTGTGCCAGGCGCAAGCAGTCAAAACACGTTTAGCAATTTGCGGATCTGGTGATTTGGGCCAACAGACAATTTGACATAGTCCTCCACCCGACATGTGATTGTCACATTTGAATAAGAAGCACTCCCGCCAGCCCTGAATAACGCAGCCGCGAGTCCCCAGTAGTCCGAATGCCCCACCTCGACTACAATATTTGCATACAGGTGCCGCCAGGCCCCAGTAGTCTCGAGTGTGCCGAGTACCCTGCCTCGCTCGCCAGCCGCACACCGCGGCCGCCAGGCCCCAATAGTCTTGAGTGCCCCGGGTATCCCGCCTCGCTGGGCCCTGAGCACTGGCATCAGACATGACAGGCGTCACGGCGTCACGCCGTGAGCAGACATCTAGAACAGACGTCAGGAACAGGCACCAAGAGCAGACACAACGAAGATACAGCTATAACATACCTCACCCTTCGGATGATAGGGAGGTTGTGTGGGGGACGGGTGCAGCTTTCGGTTTGCGATTGGCGGTCGAACTGGATTCGCTATGGACGAAGTTTCTTTGATTTCGTCGGTCAGAAACACGTCCCCGCCTCTCGATGGTGACGGAGGGCAGGCGGCGGGGGTGGGCGGGCTGTCGAGTTGGCTGGGTGGCGGGGTGGCTGATTGGACTGGGGCAGCCCTGCGGGAGCCAGGGGGAGCCAGGGGCTGAGGCCCCGACCGTGGCAGGGCCTATCTCGATCCGACCGATTCGACCTGATATCGATTCCGGCTGGCCCGATCCGATCCGATTCCGATCTTGCGACGCTCCGATGTGGCCCGATGCTTGCGTGGCGCCGTTGTGCATCCTGACGCAGCCGATCCGATGCGATGTTGATTCCGTGCCGAGGCAGCCTGATCCGATGCACATTTCCACCCGATCCGATGTGACGATGTGACGATTCTCATGAAGCATGTATCACCTCCAACCCTCATAACACGATTACTTTATTTGCCTGACTTAGGTCCACGGGTTTCAAGGATATCCTGCAGACATCTGGGTGTTTTCGTCTGACATCTGCAAACATTACCATCCCTAATGCTTCTGACCCTCCTAACTTAGGTCATCTCTCAAAGGATTAGTTGTACTTACCTTGCTTATCACATTCCATGCTGATTGATCCTGCCATGGGCTTTTCAGGGAAAGCCATGACGTTCAGGCCTCGGTGGTGCCTCACCACCGGGAGCCAAAAGCGCCAGAGCTCGGGGCGCCGAAACCACCAGAGAGGCGGCAGGAGAGCAGGGACGCGCACACAACAGCAGAAGCAGAGCAGCAGCACACGGCAAGACATGCAAGCTGCGCGCTGGTCGACGGCGCTAGTTATGGCCCCAGGGTGGGCTGGCGCATGCCAGTTTGTCTGGCCAGCACCTGCAACCACTGGGATTTCACGCGCGGCGAACATGTTCGTATCCGCGCCCTCGCGGTTTGGATTGAGGGGGGCGATGCCGCGGATACGCGGTCGCACGGTAACGTGCCGCGCGGGGCCTCCGCAAACAAAAGGGCGCCGTGTTTTCGGGGGCGCAGCCTGGAGGTGCAGCCCGCCAGGCAGCGGAGACGGATGTGTTTTCCGTCCACGATGAATCTCTCTATCGGTTTAGTCTACTCGACCTTTGGGACAGTGGCGCCCTCGGCCGGGGACAGGGGGCACGCAGGAACGGCCACGGTCTCCTGCGCTGTCAGGGGGCAAATAAGAACATCTAGCTCAGTGTGGGCGCGCGGGTGTGTGCGTGTGTGTGTGTGTGTGTGTTGTGTGTGTGTTGTGTGTGTGTGTGTGTGTTGTGTGTTGTGTGTTGTGTGTTGTGTGTTGTGTGTTGTGTGTTGTGTGTTGTGTGTTGTGTGTTGTGTGTTGTGTGTTGTGTGTTGTGTGTTGTGTGTTGTGTGTGTTGTGTGTTGTGTGTGTGTGTGTGTGCGTGCGTGCGTGCGTGTGTGTGTGTGTGTGTGTGTGTGTGTGTGTGTGCGTGCGTTTTGGAAACTCGCCCAAGCGTGCCCAGCTGAGCGTTTCGCAACGCTGTCGCCACCTCGCCGCTGGAGGAACAAGTATGTGTGTGTGTGTGTGTGTGCGTGTGTGCCCTCCGACGGCTATGCGCTGCCCACCCCTCAGGGTGGCACGTGCAGGGATCCAAAGCGATCCCGCCTGAGCGCCCAGCCGCGCGCGCTTGCTCCCGCTGCTCTTCGACTTACTCCGCCCCCGCGTGCACCCAACGCCCATGACATCGACGACGATCTCGCCGACGACCCTGCGCCCGAAAGCAGCGGTTCCCCCGGCCCAAAGTCGCCCCGCCCCAGCACTCCACCGCCCAGTGGGAAGTCGATCTCGCGTCCCTCGTCACCCTGATTGAGGTCGACGCTGGCCGCGGGATCACCGTCCCACGCCCGCCCACTTTTGACGCAGACGCGGGACCCTGGCCGTTCGAGGTCACCTTCGACGGGAGCGCGCGCAGGCTCCCCAGCGGACAGAAGGTCGCGGGTGGCGGCGTCGCCTTCTGGCGCCCCCCCCCAGCGGCACCGCCCCCTTCAAAATCGCGGCTGCCACCCTCGCCCTGCCTGGAGTCGACAACGCGCAGATGGCCGAGGCATTCGCTTGCAGATGGGGCATCGCCATGCTGTCGAAAATCTCTGCCACCACCCGTGCCGCTTGCGTCGTCGAGGACAACCTCCCAGCGATTTGTTACGGGGCCGGCACGGGACGCTATTGCAGTGCACGGCTACAGGCCCAGATGCTGCTAAACACCACCTGGCAAGCCACCCGGCGGCGACACATCTCCGCGAGTGACGCCCTTGCCACTTTCGGCGTCTACTGGGCTCATTGCCTCAGGCGCGCAGGCCACACGGGTCCCCACACGCACACTACATGGTTCACGGATCCAGAAGAGCGGAGACCGCCTTCTCTCCGGGAGTTCCCTGCCCCGGCCTCGTGATAAGGCAGACCGCTGCCGAGCTCGAGCAGCTCACTAAGGTGCCATGACGTCTGTTCCCATCGCCCGGATGCAGCGTCAGCACCTTCGCCGCACGACCACAGTGCGCCCAGCGTGCGCGGCCTTCCCCGACGGCTACTACGAGGTTTCCCTTCGTTTCGAAGTATGGGCATCGTTGTCCGTCCAGGTCGCCCAGGACACCTAGGCGAAGGACAAGAGGTGGGTCCAGGCAGGCCTGGTGCTGCGAGCCCTGCAAGAACTTCATTACGGGCGGCCACCTGGGCTCCAAGCGTCACTGCGCCAAAATGGTTCAGATTTGGTCCGCCCCACCTCTGGACTATGTTATGCTCTCCGACACTGCGCCCCCCGCGAGGAGCGCTCGACGCGCTAGCGAGTCGCCGCGCCGCTACGACGGAAAAGTGTATTAAACATATAGTTGTGTGTGTGTGTGTGTGTGTGTACGTGCGTGCGTGCGTGCGCGCGTGCGTGCGTGTGTGTGAGAGAGAGGGAGAATGCGTGTGCGTGTGTGTATATATATATATATATATGCGTGTGTGTGTGTGTGTGTGTGTGTGTGCGTGTGTGTGTGTGTAGTGGTGCGACCTTGAGGTGACGCGTACAGTTATCATTGTGACTAGTTGGTTGTCGATATGTTTGTTTTAGCTCTACCTACTCATGGTAGCTCTTCGCGGCTTTGGCTGCGGTGGAGTTGCTGTTTTAACGGCGGCGTCTGCACTGCACGTTGGCCACGCACGCGACTGTCTATCACCCATGGATTTGCCTGCGCTGTCTAACACCTATATGCGCCACTGCGTGAAGCGGTTGCTGCTCGCGGTCGCCCACGTCCAGCTCCGTTCGCTGTGGTTGGTCAAGGTTATGTTAGCCTCGGCCGCGTGTTCATCTTTAGCATGCCGACTTCTTGCACTCCTGCACGACACTCTTGTCGTGCTTGTTGCAAAGCTGGTGGCGTCGTTTTGTAGCGCACCTTGCGCGCTTGCGTCGCAGCCTTACACTTATTTTGTCGCCTCTCGAGGCTCCAATTAGCACCAAACAGCTGCTTGCGCCTCAACTCCTTGCGTTGAGCTTTCGCTCTGCGGGTACGTTGGCCGCTACATCCTGGCTTTGCTGCGCCCCCTTGTTTCCACAACCAATCTGCATGGCCGTGGTTGGATTATTTCATCATGGCGCGTTCGACCAAGTTCGTTCGCAATTGGCACCTCCACCTGCCGACCGCGCCTGCTCCTTTGCGCCGCCTGAAAGGTGTGTGTGTGTGTGTTTGTTTGTTTGTTTGTTTGTTTGTTTGTTTGTTTGTGCGTGCATGCGTGCGTGTATGCGTGCGTGTGTGTGTGTGTGTGTGTGTGTGCGTGTGTGTGCGCGTGTGTGTGTGTGTGTGTGCGTGTGTGTGTGCGTGTGTGTGTGTGTGTGTGTGTGTGTGTGTGTGTGTGTGTGTGTGTGTGTATGTGTCCCCTCCCCCGCTCCCTGCCGCTCTCCCTGCGGGCCCCCCCTTCTGGGGGGGCTTCCCAGGCCGCTCTTTCACGGACTGCCCCTCGGCCGCCGCCGTTTCCGGCGCGCCGCCCGGCCCCGCAGGCTTTCGCGGGTCGTCCAGCCTGCGGGTTTTTGCAATTCCGCCGCCTTCAGCTCCTTTGTCGGTCCACTCTAAATTTCGTCGCTGCTTGACGCATTCCTTCGTCGGTCCACTCTAAATTACTCGTTCTACCCGCCTTCAGTCCCCGTTGGCTGATGTCACGTTTTGCCTTCGCCGTTGTTTCTTGACATCGCCCCTCCCCGCCATCCAATCCCAGATGGTTGCGGTTGCTGCCGGCTGCGAGATCATAGACGGTTTTGGAGAGCTCGGCCAGGCGTAGACGCGCGTGCTCCGCTGCTTGCATTGGATCACGTCGCCGCGATTGGGGCCGCGACGCCGAACAGTTTTGTGTGTGTATGTGTGTGTGTGTGTGTGTGCGTTTGTGTGTGTGTGTGTTTGTGTGTGTGTGTGTGTGTGTGTGTGTGTGTGCGCTTTCTCCGCCCCGTGGCCGCGCGCGGGGCCGCGACGCCAACAAGTGTGTGTGTGTGTGTGTGTGTGTGTGTGTGCGTGTTTGTGTGTGTGTGTGGGTGTGTGTGTGTGGGTGTGCGCGCGCCGTCGTCGTCGTCGTCGTCGTCGTCGTCGTCGTCGTCGTCGTCGTCGTCGTCGTCGTCGTCGTCCCGGGGATGTTGAGATGGTCAAATATATTGCCACATGCGCGAGGCTACTGATGAACCCTCTCCATTCCCGTCGCTTTTCCCCGCCTCCCCCCGCCCCCCTCTCTGTTCTGTCTTGTCGGGCTGGGCCGCTGGGAGGCCCGCTCCTCAGGAGAGGGTGGGCACGCCGTGCGTGCCGTTTAACTAGTGATCTCCACCTGGCGCGATTACAGGTTCGATTGCGAAGGTTTTTCATGGATGCCTGGGGCGAAGGCCACGGGATCCAGCGTCCGCCGACAAAGGCTTTTGCGCCCCGCAGACACCCGGCCCGCCCAAGGACAGCAGCGAGGTCGCCCTCCATGACCCGCGCGGCTGCAGGTCGTGAAAACCGTCGCCATCGGCTTCCCCATTTGCCCCATTGACGCGCCAGTACTTGCTCCCTGCCTGGCCGCTGCGGGGGGTCCCAGCCTTCCTGGTCCGCCCAGCCTTCGTACGTGTATCGGGGGCGGCGACAGGGGCGAATAGCCCAGGGGCGGGCGTTACATGTGTTCGCCCGGGAGCCTCGCCGAAAGCATGGACCATCGGCGCCCTTGGATACACGTATTGCTCTCCCGTGGGCTATTCGCCTCCATCGTCGTCCCTGAGTGTAGCCGGGTGAAGACGGCCTGGGCACGAGGCCCCTTCCGATTTGATTTTGGCCGAGAGCTGCCCAGGGAAAGCCAGGGAGGCCACTGTTCTGCCGGGGTCGTGGTCGCATCGATGCCACCTTTCTCCGCCTCCTCTTGCTCCTGGATGGCCGTGTCCACCACCCGCAGGAATGCCCGCAGCTGCTCCCTCGAGGTCTGGAGGTGCGGCAAGGGGCCTTGCGTCGGACTGGGCTGGGACGAGGATAACTCCGTTCCAGAGCGTTCCTGAACGCTCTGACAAGGCCGCGGCGCCCGAGACATCCTCCAGAGCCGCCCGATCTCAGGGATTCTCGATTTATCCTCACTTAACACTTAATTTATCCTCGTCCTGGCTTCGTCTTACTGCGCTGCCTGGAGTATCTGCCGCGCCCACCAGGGCAGCCTGGCTCGCTCCATGCTCCATGAGCATTGACCGCCCCCCCTGATGCACTCGACGACGAGCCTACAGGTTCAGGGCCAGGGGACCTGCTGCGCTGGCCCTGCACCATGGCTCATACGATGCGCGGACTGCTGAGAAGGGGGGCGAAACGGCTAATGAGGCGGGAACCCTTAGCGAAATCGCACGCAGGGTGGGAGGCATTGTCCAGACCTAGTCAGGGCGGGGCCGCACATTGATTTTATTTGATTTGACTTGACTTGACTTGACATGACTTGACTGTGACTTGATTTGGCTTGACTTGATTTAACTTGGTTCGATTTGATCTGATTTGGCTCGACTTGGCTTGATTTGACTTGACTGGGCTTGGATTGACCTGATTCTACAGGCTTGCGAAACATCCGCCGACCCCTTACCATACATTTGGTATTGGGGCGTTTGCGCGCCGTGAGGTTTGATGTAGGATGCGACATTGGACGGAGGCGTTTGCACGCAACATGGAAGTCCGAGTGTTTGAGTGGTTTCGGGCGTCCCGTGCCTGTTTGGGTGTGGGGTCTCGTTTTGGTATGGGCCTGGTATCATGTGCTCCTGTACCGGCTTGACTCTCGTGGATGCATGCACCTTTACACGATGCCCACATGTCCACACGCTGGACTGGGGTCTTGTTTGGGGAAGTGCGAGGGAAGGGGGAACATCTCACTCACACCCCTGAAGACCCACAGGGGGTCGGCGGCATGTCTGTGTATCTGCCCACCCTGTGGCCCGAGAGGTGGATCATAGTATTCCAGTGTTCCACACGAGTTTCTATTGAAGCCCACCTTGTAAGCCGTCCGCCGTATGTGGCTACCTCTGCTCAAGCCTTTTTCGTGTGCAACACCGCGCGGCCTCGCGACGCTTCAGGGCTGGTGCATGGTCGTCGCCCAGGTCGCCCAGGCAGCGATCTGGGCGTCGAACATCGGTGGCGCGTGGCTGGGCCGCTGCCCCGCCTGCCCGCCGCAGCCGGGGTGCCCAGCGCCTGTGCTGAGCTGTCCGCCAGTCTCGCTCACCTGCCCGGCGCCCCCTGCGCTGCCGGCGCTGACTTGCCCGCAGGTGACCTGCGCGGCGCCCTCCTGCCCTGCCTGCGAGGCGCTGGTGCGAGAGGAGGCGGTGCTTTGCCCCTCGCCGGCCCGCGAGGACGCGGGCGCCGAGGCCCGCGCGGGGCTGTGCCTGACGGCGCGGCTCGTCGCGCTGATCTCCGTCGGGCCCTGGGCAGTGGGGGCCGGGACAGTGGCCTGCCTGACGCAGGTGTGCGCTCACCGAGGACAGCATGCTGGCCGTGGCATCATCGTCCGAGCTCGTGCCGGGGGACGTGGTCCTAGTCCGATGCGCCGCGGACGACCTTTGGCATGAGAGAGTGCTGTGCTGGGGGCTGCCCGTTGACAGCCGCGGCGGAGTCCACTGGGTGGTAGCGACACCCGATGGAGATATGCACGTGGAGACGATCGAGGGAGGGAGTCCCGAGGATAGCCCCGTGGAGTGGATGCGCCGCGCCCCTGACGGTCGAGCGCTCTCAGTTTCCAGGACGCCGTGTGCGCGTTCAGGCGGGATCAGGAAAAGTGCGTGCGGAAGGTGGCGACGCTGGCGCTCAAGGGTGCCAAGCAGCTTGGCGAGACCCCCATTTCGATGACCGTGGTGAGGGTGCCAGGCGGCCGGAATTTGCCGATCGGAGAACTGTTGGGCGCAGGATTTGTGCAGCCTGCGCTTCGGGGGGGAGGCCATGACAACGGCGACGCTGACGGGAGTGTGGTCGGAAGGACTGCCGCTCCAGGCTCAGGCGTCTGGCGAGTGGTCGAGGATGGCATCTCGCTGGGCTGCGCTGCGGGCTGGGCGGTGAAACCTGTGACGATGTTCGTCGGAAGCAAGGGCGTGTATTCCCCGGGTGGCAAGGAAGCGGTGTTCGTGGAGTTCAGCGACAAGGGCCAGGCGGATTTCGTCAAGCGTGTAACGCCGCGGGCGCCTGCTGAGGCCCCGCCCGTGCTGGATGCGCGGACGCTCTCGATCAATTTCATCGAGTACAACCCGCAGGGCCGCTTGCGTGAGTGGCGAGATGTGGTGGACAGATGCCAGCAGGAGGAATTCTCCGACTTCCCAGTTAGCGGCGCCCGTAGTATGAGCTGGTACCAACATTTTCTGCGTCGCCGCCCCCCCCCGATGAACCATCGCCTGATGTTCCGCAGCACGTGCTCCCTGAAGCCCGGGCAGTGGGGGGTAGCCGTGCACGAAACTCTATTTCGTATCATAGAGCTTGCAGGGCAATTCGACCAGCTGGGCGTTGCGAGTTTGGCCTGCATGGAGGCGGCCGCGCGGAGGATCCAGACCATGGGGTGGGCATGCCATTACAATATCATGGAGGGGGACGCAGGGTAGAGAAGGGCGCCGCCATCGTGACAAAACAAAAACATCCGGAAGGCCAAGGAGGAGAGGGGGCTGAGGCGGAAGGACAACAAGGGCAAACCTAAGGATAAGGACAAGGTGTGAGAGCCCCGGGGAGGAGGGGCGCCAGCGTAGCCCTCCTGCCCCGACGCCATCTCCTGGCGTGCGTCTTTCGGTGTCTGAGAAAGGTTGAATTCATAGTCTACTGCCTGGACTTGTGCCCCCTGGTCTGGATGAGCCAGCGCGGCCTCGGCGACCAGATGGTCCGCGCCAGCGTGGCACCTTTCCTCTTCCTCATCTCGCCTGGAGTGTGGCTGGTGCCGATTTCTCTTCGAGCTCAGCATCGACCGGGGATGGCTGGGCGCGTGGGGCGTCGCGCCCAGGAGCGCCGGGCCGTCGCCGATCTGGCCAGCCAGGCAATCTTCACTCTCGACGGCTTGGCAGGCTGCCAGCTGGGGTCTTCGGCTCAGCTACCTGGCGAAGGGCGTGCCCCGCGCTCTGCTGTGCAGCGACGTGTATATGCTGCCGCCGCGGCGATGGGTCCGCCACCTGCGCTGGCGCCCTCGGGGGCCCCGCAGGAGCTCCGAGGGTGCGCGGTGTGCGAGGATGGCCAGTCCACCGCGTTGCCTTTCGATTGCAATAATGCTTCCTTGCTGGCGAGCGGCCATCGCCCCGTTCCCTTGGCAGATCTTTTCCGGGGCCAGTGGTCGAGCTGAAGTCGACGGGTTTATCGACGCTCATCCTCTCGAACAAGAAGCAGCTTCCCTCGACCTGAAAGGGGGCCGCTCGGGGGACCTACGCGGGCGAGGTGCATCGCAACTCTCTTTGCCAGTGCCAGCGGTTGGTCAAGAGTCTCGAGAGGGCCTGCGTGGTTGACTACACCACCAAGCCGCTGGAGTTTTGTTCGCTCTTCTGTGTGGGGGGCAGAAACGGGGGCCAGCGGCTGGTCGTCGACTGCCGCCGCTCCAACTGCTGGTTCGCGGCCGCGGACCCCGTCGAGCTGAGCGCCGGCGCTGGCCTCGGAAGCCTCGAGGTCGCCACTGGGGCTCCGCTCTACATCGGGCATGTGGACATCGAGGATGCCTTCTACCACTTCGAGCTGCCGCGCCGCCTGCGCGACCTGTTCGCGCTTCCGGCAGTGCCCGCCTGGACTGCCGGGCTTGCTGAGGTGGGCGGTGTGGGAGTGGGCCCCGGCGCCCCAGTGCACCCCCAGCTTCGAGTGCTGCTCGTGGGATGGTCATGCGCGCTTCGGGTCTGCCAAACCTTGCATCGTCGGATCATCCAGGACATTCCGCGCCTCGAAAAGGCCTCCTTCCCGCGCGAACGAGGGCCCGCGCCTGCGACCACCCCTGCGTGCCACGCCGTGAATGTTCATATTTTTTTGGCGCTGGGCACGCTCCATGCGACGGTGGGGCGGCTCGCGCGGGAGGTCGATGCAGCGCGGCGGCCCCGGGGCCTTCCGACGCGCGAGGTGGCCGCGGGCTCTCTTGAAGAGGAAGTTCTTGGATGGGGGATCAATGGAAGGCTGGGCATCGCTCGCGCGCGCTCGGGGGCCCGGCCACTTCGGGCCCCCCTTCGCGCGCGTCGGCCGCGGTCTCCGCGCCGACGCCTTCCGCTTGCGCGGCGCGGGGGGGATTATCTTCCTTCTTCTCCCGTCGCCGCGCGCGTCTCAGTGTTCTGCGGTATCTCCGCCCCCCGCCCTCTTCCCCCCGTTCCTTTCGTGGCTGCCGACGCCGCGGGTGAACCCTTTCCCCCGAGCGGCGGCGCTCGGCCTGCGCGCGCGCCCAGGGGCCCGGCCACTCTAACACCCCTTTCGTGCGCGTCGGCCGCGGCTTCCGCGCGAACGCCTGTGGCTTGCACGGCGCGGGAGAATGGGCCGCCTCCCTCGGTCCGCCTTCGCCTGGGAATTTTTGAATATTCCAAGGGAATCCTGGGTCTCTGGGGAACCTCCGAATCGTCTGGAAATTGGAGGAAACCTACGGGGCCTGCATGCGTCTGGAGAAATCCTGGGCAGTCAGCGGAGAATCGACAAGGCGTCCGAGGAATCGTGGCTCGCGAGGAACCCAAAGAAATGACGATGAATCGGGTGGGGTCTGCAGGGGCTTTGAGGGGTCCACAGGGGCCCAGAGGAGGCTTGAATCATTTTCGAAGGAACCCGTGGAATTTGGAGCAGTTGGCAGGCGCCCAGAGGAATCCAGAGGATCTTGGTCGAATCCAACGGGGGTTGGCCCGAATGGGCGTTTGCCGGCGGGGCCCCGTTGTCGAATTCGCATCCGGGGGTGCCCTGGACGCGGAAGAACGAAGAACCCGTAGGACGTTTACGAACCCAGAGGGATCTTGAGGAATTTGGAAAATTGTGGGGAATCTGGGGAAGTCCTCAAGAACCCGCGGGATCTGGGAGTATTCCCAGGGAATCTGGGAAACTTGAGTGCTCCACGAGAGCGCAGAGGCATCGGGAGGGACCCTCGAATGTTTTATATCGAAGAACCTGGAAGAGTTTTGAGGAATCTGGAGGAGCCCCGAGGAATCCCGAGGAATCTGGAAGATCCCATGGGAACCCAGAGCATTTTGAGCATTCCGAAGGGGCCCGGGGGAATCCAAAGGCCTCCGATCGAATCTTTGTGGGAGCGGGAGGGAACATGAATATTCTGAAGGGATCTGAAGGAGTTCTGAGAAATCAGAGGGGAATCGAAAGGAATGTCGAGGAATCTGCAGGAATCCAGAGGAAACTACGGGAGCGAAGAGGAATCCCGAAACATCTGGAGAAACTGAGGAGCCCACAGGGACGACAATGTAAAATAACTCAACGGAAGCTGAATAATTTGACTGCATCCAGAGGGATCCAAGTGAAGTTCGGAGAATCCAGCGGAAGGGGGAACCCGCATGGTCGTTTGACAGGGGGATCCAGTATTCGGGGGTCCGCTCGGGGGGCCCGAATGGCGATTTGACAACGGGGCCCGATTATCGAATGTGCACTGGGAGGGCCGAGCGGGCCCCTGGTGTGCCATTTGACATGGGGTCGCCCTTTGTCGAATTTCCAATCGGGGGACCAAGCTGGAGCGGCGGGAAATGAGCTCCGAACGCCCAATTGAGGGGGCGCCACTGTTAGGGGGGACTTCGGGAAGCCTGGCTCGCCATTTGACAATGGGACATCCCTTACCCCCCAGTGACACATGGTCAATCGGGGGCGGTTTCGTTGATTGCCCGTTTGGTAAATGGCCACTCGTTATCAGATTACGAAACGTCGTTCGAACGACCGCTCATTTTTCCCAACTCTTCCTTGGTTGGGTATTCGTTTTTCCCAACCCTGATTGGTTGGGTATTCGTTTTGAATAGAGCACTGTGGTCGCGTCCCTCTCCCTCCTCCTCCTCCTCCCGCCTCCCGCCTCCTGCCCTCTCTTCGCCGGCGATCGGGGGCTGCGATCTGCGAAACGGTCGCCGCTTTCGAGGGCTCTTGGGGGGTCCAGCAGAGTGAGGCACCGCGCGGACCTGAGCGAGACCTCGCCGTCCTTGGAGGGCTGCGATCTGCGAAACTGCCGCCCATTTCGAAGGGTGCTGGTGGGTCCAGCGGGGTGAGGCACCGCGCGGACCTGAGCGAGACCTCGCCGTCCCTGGGGGGCTGCGATCTGCGAAGCTGTCCCTACATTCGATGGCAGCTGGTGGGTCCAGCGGGGTGAGGCACCGCGCGGACCTGAACGAGACCTCGCTGTCCCTGGGGGGCTGCGATCTGCGACACGGTCGCCACTTTCGAGGGCTGCTGGTGGGTCCAGCGGAGTGAGGCACCGCGCGGACCTGAGCGAGACCTCGCCGTCCCTGGGGGGCTGCGATCTGCGACGCTGTCGCCGTTTTCGAGGGCTG
This sequence comes from Prorocentrum cordatum, assembly GCA_963575745.1. Taxonomy (NCBI): domain Eukaryota; class Dinophyceae; order Prorocentrales; family Prorocentraceae; genus Prorocentrum; species Prorocentrum cordatum. Next base: position 250,837 of record CAUYUJ010003348.1, read on the forward strand.
CTGGTGGGTGAAACGGAGTGAGGCACCGCGGGGACCTGAGCGAGACCTCGCCGTCCCTGGGGAGCTGCGATCTGCGACGCGGTCGCCACTTTCGAGGGCTGCTGGCATCGCTGCTGGTGGGTCCAGCGGAGTGATGCACCGCGCGGACCTGAGCGAAACTTCGCCGTCCTTGGGGGGCTGCGATCTGCGAAACTGTCGCCAGTTTCGAGGGCTGCTGGTGGGGTCGCCACTTTCGAAGACTGCTGGTGGGTCCAGCGGAGTGAGGCACTGCGCGGACCTGAGCGGGACCTCGCCGTCCCTGGGCGGCCATGTCATGTTGTTGCTGCCCCGCCGACGTTTCAAGCCCCTTGCCCACAGTCTCCTCTTGGACCTTGCGTCTTCCTCAGTGACTCATCGTGTTTCCTTTGATTGGGGACCTGCGAACCTCCCGAATGCCGCTCGCAGTCACGTCGCCGCTTTCTCGTCAAGTCTCCCAAGCTACTCCTGCCCCGCATTGCGCAGGGGTTGGGTACGTCGCCAGGGTAATACATAAAGCACTGCGGTCTCCAGTCCTCCCGCCCCCCGCCTCTCGTCTCTCGCTTTCCTCTTGTCTCCTTTTGTCGTGTGCGTACCTCGCGTGTGTGTGTGTGTGTGTGTGTGTGTGTGTGTGTGCATCCTGGCTGCGGTACCTCTTATGTGTGTGCATCTTACCAAAGGGGCTGCGATCTGTGACACTGTCACCACTTTTGAGGGCTGCTGGTGGGTCCAGCGGAATGAGGCACCGCGGGGACCTGGGCGAGATCTCGTCGTCCCTGGGGGGGGGCTGCGATCTGGGACGCGGTCGCCACTTTCAAGGGCTGCTGGTGGGTCCAGCGGGGTGAAGCACCGCGGGGACCTGAGCGAGACCTCGCCGTCCCTGGGGGGCTGCGATCTGCGACACGGTCGCCACTTTCCGAGGGTTGCTGGTGGGTCCAGCGGAGTGAGGCACCGCGGGGACCTGAGCGAGACCTCGCCGTCCGTGGGGGGCTGCGATCTGCGACATGGTCGCCACTTCCGAGGGCTGCTGGTGTGTCCAGCGGGGTGACGCACCGCGCGGACCTGAGCGATACCTCGCCGTCCCTGGGGGACTGCGATCTGCGACACGGTCGCCACTTTCGAGGGCTGTTGCTGGGTCCAGCGGAGTGAGGCACCGCGGGGACCTGAGCGAGACCTCGCCGTCCCTGGGGGGGGGCTGCGATCTGCGACACGGTCGCCACTTTCGAGGGCTGTTGGTGGGTCCAGCGGAGTGAGGCACCGCGGGGACCTGAGCGAGACCTCGCCGTCCCTGGGGGGGGGGCTGCGATCTGCGACACGGTCGCCACCTTCGAGGGCTGCTGGTGGGTCCAGCGGAGCGAGGCACCGCGGGGACCTGAGCGAGACCTCGCCGTCCCTGGGGGGCTGCGATCTGCGACGCTGTCGCCACTTTCGAGGGCTGCTGGTGGGTCCAGCGGAGTGAGGCACCGCGGGAACCTGAGCGAGACCTCGCCGTCCCTGGGGGGGCTGCGATCTGCGACACGGTCGCAATTTTCGAGGGCTGTTGGTGGGTCTTGCGGAGTGAGGCACCGCGGGGACCTGAGCGAGACATCGCCGTCCCTGGGGGGGCTGCGATCTGCGCTTTCGAGGGCTGCTGGTGGGTCCAGCGGAGTGAGGCACCTCGGGGACCTGAGCGATACCTCGCCGTCCCTGGGGGGGGGCTCTGGAGAGCTGCTGTGGGGTACGTTAGGCGCAACGGGCGCATGGCACAGCCAACGGGGGTGATTTGTGAAACAGACCATCTTCCGGTCGATGGCCAAAACGTTGCGCCTACACGTATCCCGCGGGGGCTCTGAAGAGCTGCTGTGGGACACGTTGGGTGCAACGGGCGCATGGCACAGCCAACGGGGTTGATGGGTTATTACGTAGCCCTTATATCTTGATCGGGTGCCTGCGAGCCTTCCGATTGCCGCTCGCAAAATCACATGCGTCCATGTTACGTCATCGCCCCCATTGTAGCAACCTGATGTACTTATGCCCCGCGTTGCGCAAGGGTTGGGTACGTCGCCAGGGTAATTTTCAGTTTTGGGTCCCCCAGGGGGGTATAAGGGGGGAAACATCTCACACGCCTAGAGACCCACAAGGGGTCGGCGGATTTTACGTGCTCGCTTGACTTGGCTGCGCCTTAGTACGCATGTTCGCCTTGCCATTCCTCGCTCGCTGCCCATGTGAGTCTGTGCTCCGGCACACACGTACAATTTCTTTACGGTCTGAGCGTGCTCCGCCCCCCTTCGACTTCTCCCCCACCCCACGCCCGTCCTTCTCCTGTTGTGCCCACTTCGGCCCCGAAGCGCCCCTCGGCTGCCCCGACCGCGTCTTGGACCCAAGCCGCCGCCGACAAAAAGTTTGTGTTGACGAACTGGCCCATAACCCGTTGGGGGCTCGGAGGGAGGAGGAGTGGCAATGGGGTTGGCGGACCGCGGGGGAGGCCCCCGTTCGAGCGGGGCCCCCCATCCGACAACGCGCGCCCCCCTAGGGAGTGTGTGTGTGTGGTGTTCGTTCGTCATGTGTTGTTGTTTCATGGGATGTCGGTTTTGCTATCCGAGCCTCCCCCAGGTTTGCGGCCTGGCCGACCCGCCGAACAGCGTGAATCAGTTTTCGCTGCCGCGGCCAGGCCTCGGCAACTCCCTGCCGCGTTGTGCCCCGCGTTTTTTCTGCCGCCCCTTGGGGTTGGGGCAGAGGGCTCTTCGTTCTCGTTCAGTTTCTTTTCCTTTTCCTCCTGCACCTCCTCGTCGTCCTCCTCCTCCTCCTTTTCCTTTTCCTCCTGATTCTCCTCCTCCTCCTTCGAATTTGCTCGAATAAGAGGGGCCCGCTGCCGTGTGTCTCACAGCGCGCCCGCGAATTTGTTTAATATTGAAATGGGAAACCGCCGGTGTGCTATTTGTTATGTTACCGGTGCAGCCATGTCTTTTACCTTTCGCCTCTGTCGCCCGCAATTCTACTTGGCAGCGGAGTTTTTGAGCGATCCCAGCTCGCGATCTACGGGACTGCGCATAGAGCGACGTGGATGCACATGCGCACATTCCCCAACCTCTTCATCGGTACCACCCTCTTTCCCACGAACAGCCTGTGCTTACGATTGTTCTGCGAACCGTCTGGTAATTCGATTGGGACGGTCACAGGTGACGGTGACGATAAACGCCGTATGCCTTATGAGACGTGCGAACGTCCATGTGCGCAGGCCAACAGCAACCGCAGGCGTTTTCGCGGCGTGGAACGGCTCGCCCACGGGAGCGCCACGACGTTCCCCGACCCATCGCACCCCACAGGCACTGGCCGCAGCTTCGCGTCGGGCATGAGTGCGATGCTCCTCCCTGGGCTAGTGCCGTGCCTCGTGATGTGTGTGACTGTGCTGGCTGTCCTTGCGAGCGCGTCGCACCACACGAGTGGAATAATGAACGCTGATGTACCTACCTGACCACTTTTGGCACCCGTCCAAAGCAAAAGCAGTACTTCTGCTGCCACCTGCTTCAACATCGTGTTCGTCCTTGCGCATGCCCGAGCTGCAGAAGCTCACGTCGTAGTGGAGCCGTATCGAGGAGGATCCCCATCTTGGCGCTCGGGGGCAGCAAGCCTGTCGACCGCAGCCGGCCAGACACGAATCTGGCGAGTGCTGCAGCCACCACGTCCAGATGCAGCCAGCACGTCGGCTACGCCGCGACCGTTGTTCGCTTGGGTTCTTCGTCTCATCCGCCTCTTCTACCAGTTCGGCAATTCCGAGCTGCCTTACTTTTTGTTTTGTTTTTTTCCTCGACGCGGATTTCGCTGGGGACTTCGCTACCACCAACGCCAGTATTTTTCCAGGATGAGACGCCCAGGCATGTCGTTGGCACCTATTGCTGTCGTGCCGCGTGCCGCGTGGAAGCCTTGTCGCGCACCCTCCCCCAAGGAAGAAAAAATGACCCAGTCTACGCTCTACACCGCGCGCGGCCCTGGCCACAACCACTTGTCAGTCTCTCCAGTGGCACGCCGCCCGTTCACCTACTCGACGGGGTAGCAATGTTGAGTGCGATTGACAGGACATCGGGGCAGAGATGCGCCATTCACTTGGCAACAAGACCTGGTGTCCCACGTTCTAGTGTATGCGGTGCGTCCTGGCTCTCGGACGCACGATGCACGGAGTGCGCAGCTTCAGACACGCTGACACGTTTGTTGTGCCCTCGGCCGCGAAGTCTTACGCCTTGCGCTGTGCCATTCGGTCTAGGCGCGTGGCCACGCGGCAGTCTGTGCACCCTCTGTCGCTGCAATTTCGGAGAAAGATCCTTCAGCTCCACTTGGGGGTGGCGTCGAGGGGGGGGGCGAAAGTTGAGCGCGTTTGCTGGCGCGAGATCGTCTTTTTGTTTCTCGGAAGGCGGCCTGCGCATGTGAAATGTTCCCCATAAGTTTCGCCCATGCGACAGTTTGAAAACGCCTTGATGTCGCTCTGGGTTGGCTTTGTGTGTGACTGAAGCGGTTGGGGCCTGGGCGCATGTTTATCGGCGTTTCTTTTACGTCTGGACACGCCATTGCGATTGTGCGCTTTGGAACGAGACCGGCGGGATCAATATCTTCTTTGCCCTGGGTCAAGGGGCAGATGTTTTCGGAATGCCCGAGTTTGGGAGCGGTTCTGGGGGCCATCCCCCAATTTGTTTTTCGCCGGCGTCGCCTCTCTCAACCATCTTGTGGTGTTAGGTCCTCGTTTCGAAGAGAGTGCCCCGCGTTCCTTCCTCCTCACCTCCTCGCCCCCTTCTCTTTTCTCCGTTTTCCACCGTGCGTCTCCCGCACACAGGACAACGTTTCGTGGCTCTGTAGGGAGCTCCGCCGAAGACCCCAGTGGCTGCACTCGTTTGCGGCTCCCCCACCTAGGATTGCGCTTCGTGGCGCCATACGGGTTTCTACCGAGAGCCCCAACGGCTGCAGTAGCATGGGCAGGCCGGCGCTTCGTAGCCCGAAAAGGAGCTCCACTTAGAGCCCGAGCAGCTGCACTCGCATGCGATCCCCTCCGCCTAGGATCGTATTTCGTGGCCCCGTCGGGAGCTCCACCGGAGGCTGCATTCGCAGGCGCGTCCCCACCCACGACCGCACTTCGTGGCCCCATGGGGAGCCCCACCGAAGGCCGTGGTGGCTGCATTCGCATGCGGTTCCACCACCCAGGACAGCGCTACGTGGCCCCATATATGGGCTCCACCGAAGGCTCCGGTGGCTGCAGTAGCATTCGGACGTCCGACCCAGGACAGCGCTTCGCGGCCCCATAGGGAGCCCCGCAGAAGGCCCCTGTTGCTGCACTCGAATGCGATCCAGCACTCACGCCAGCGCCTCGTGGCCTCATCGGGAGTTCCGCCGAAGGCCCATGTGGCCGGACATGCATGCGGCTCCTTCCGCCCACGACAGCGCTTCGTGGCCCCGTCGGGAGCTCCGACGAGGCCCCAGTCAGTGGCTGCACTCGCATGCGGTTCCCTCCGCCCAGGATCGCGCTTCTCGGCTCAATCGGAAATTCCATCGAAGGCCAAGTGGCTGCACTCGCATGCGGTCCCCCCAACCAGGACCAAGTTTTTCGGCTCAAGCGGGGATTCCACCGAAGGCCATGGTGGCTATACTCGGATCCGGTCCCCCCCACCCAGGACAGCGTTTCGTGGCCGCGTAGGGAGCTCCACCCAATGCCCCAATGGCTGCACTCGTATGCGGTTCCCCTGCCCAGGGCCGCGTTTCTCGGCTCGATCGGGAGGTCCACCGAAGGCCCCAATGGCTGCACTCGCATGCGGTTCCCCCACCCAGGACAGCGCTTCGTGGACCCGTATGGAGCTCCATCGAAGGTGAAATATTCATAATTGCGGAGCCCACAACTGCAGATGGTGAGGGCCACCTCCAGGCAAATTTGCGAGGAATCGTAGCCGCGAGAGCGTGGACCTGATGTACTTCCACGGAGGATCCTTGTTGCGGGAGCGAATATTTGTTGTTCTTCACTGGGGAAGCGGGGCCCGATGCATGCGGCGCTCTGCGGCGAGAGGGGCGGGGGCAGCCCCTGAGAAGACTTGCAGAAACCCTGCCAGGCAGCCCTTGGCATTCTAGCGCGCTCCTAACGAGCACAAGGCCCTGTGGCGTGTGCATCCTCCATCGTTTGCCCTCGTTTGGGAAATATGCTTTGGCTCCAGTTGCCATGGTCCAGGCCATCGGGTCCTCGCCGTCTGCTTCTCCTGCCGCCCATCCTTCTGCTGCTTTCCTCATGCTCCTAAATCGCATTGCCATCAAACCCTTCCGAAAACTTCCATTGGACATCGCAAACGGTCTCAATTGTCCTCAACTGGACCGCCTTTCTCGTCTCAATTTCTCTTAATCCACGGCTTGAGCGGAGAATTATATCTCAATTTCTCTCAAACGATCTCAATTTCTCTCAATCCGTCTCAATGTTTCTCAATTCGCCTCGAAACGAGAGTTCCATAGTATACGCCGGCGTGTTGGGGCCCCGCTCCCCTCTCAAAATATCTTGTTGGGAATGCCGCGCAATCTCAAGCCAGTTCAGATTTTCCTGCCTGCTATTCCAATTCTTCACGCTTCGCGTATCCCCACCAGCCCATCTCAAATCAGCAACTCTTGCGAAGCATGCCGACAGTCGTGTTTTTCAGGCGTGTTTCCGCCTGCCCCCGCATACCTCCCCTGTTCCTCCTTCCTCCCGCCTCCTTGTACATCCTCCTTGTGGTGGGAGCGGGAGAAGGACGAGGCGGAGGAGGAGGGAGAGAAAGCGGTGGGAGGCAAGAGGGATTTAGCGGAGACGACGACCACAGCGATGATCCTAACAACGACGACGCACCCGACGACGACGACGATATCGACCGCGACGACGACGACGACCACAACCGCGACGACGACGACGACGACGTCGACGACGACGACGACGAAGGCGGCGGCGACGACGACGACGACGACGACGACGACGACGACGACTGGTGGGAGTCGTTGGGGCCCCTCGTGGTGTGAGTCGTTCGGCCCCATCGTCCTTGTGTGAGTCCTTCGGGCCCCTCTTCCTGGTGTGAGTCGTTCGGGCTCCTCGTGGTGTGAGTCGTTCGGGCCCCTCGTCCTGGTGTGAGCCGTTCGGGCTCCTCGTGGTTTGAGTCGTTCGGGCCTCTCGTCCTGGTGTGAGTCGTTCGGGCCCTTCTTCCTGGTGTGAGTCGTTCGGGCTCTTCGTGGTGTGAGTCGTTCGGGCTCTTCGTCCTGGTGTGAGTCGTTCGGGCTTCTCGTGGTGTGAGTTGTTCGGGCCCCTCATCCTGGTGTGAGTCGTTCGGGCCCCTCCTCCTGGTGTGACTCGTTCGGGCTCCTCGTGGTGTGAGTCGTTCGGGGCCCTCGTCGTGGTGTGAGTCGTTCGGGCTCCTCGTGGTGTGAGTCGTTCGGGCGCCTCGTCCTGGTGTGAGTCGTTCGGGCCCCTCCTCCTGGTGTGAGTCGTTCGGGCTCTTCGTGGTGTGAGTCGTTCGGGCCCCTCGTCCTGGTGTGAGTCGTTCGGGCTCCTCGTGGTGTGAGGCGTTCGGGCACCTCGTCCTGGTGCGAGTCGTTCGGGCCCCTCGTAGTAGTAGTAGTAGTAGTAGTAGTAGTAGTAGTAGTAGTAGTAGTAGTAGTAGTAGTAGTAGTAGTAGTAGAAGTAGTAGTAGTAGTAGTAGTAGTAGTAGTAGTAGTAGTAGTAGTAGTAGTAGTAGTAGTAGTAGTAGTAGTAGTAGTAGTAGTAGTAGTAGTAGTAGTAGTAGTAGTAGTAGTAGTAGTAGTAGTAGTAGTAGTAGTAGTAGTAGTAGTATTAGGAGTAGTAGTAGTAGTAGTATTAGTAGTAGTAGTATCAGTTAGCAGTGACACTGCAGTAGCATAGCAGTAGCAGTAGCCGTCGTAGTAGAATTCGCTGGGTAGTAGTAGTAGTAGTAGTAGTAGTAGTAGTAGTAGTAGTAGTAGTAGTAGTACGAATAGTAGTAGTAGTAGTAGTAGTAGTAGTAGTAGTAGTAGTAGTAGTAGCAGTAGTAGTAGTAGTAGTAGTAGTAATAGAAGTAGTAGTAGTAGTAGTAGTAGTAGTAGTAGTAGTAGTAGTAGTAGTAGTAGTAGTAGTAGTAGTAGTAGTAGTAGTAGTATCTCTCATCCTTGGTGCGTTAGGAGTAGTAATAGTAGTAGTAGTAGTTAGTAGTAGTAGTAGAGTAGTAGTATTAGTAGTAGTAGTAGTAGTAGTAGTAGTAGTAGTGGTTAGTAGTAGAGCAGTAGCAAGCAGTAGAAGTAGCAGTGCTGAGGTTAGTAGAAGTACAGAGTAGTAGTAGGAGTATAGTAGTAGCAGTAGCAGTAGCAGTAGCAGTAGCAGTAGCAGTAGCAGTAGCAGTAGCAGTAGTAGTAGTAGTAGTAGTAGTAGTAGTAGCAGTAGTACTAGTAGTAGTAGTTAGTAGTCAGTAGTAGTAGTAGTAGTAGTAGTAGTAGTAGTAGTAGTAGTAGTAGTAGTAGTAGCAGTAGTAGTGGTTGTAGTCTTAGTAGTAGTAGTGGTAGTAGTCGTGGTAGTAGCAGTAATAGGACTAGTAGTAATAGTAGAAGTAGTAGTCTTAGTACTAGTAGCAGCAGTAGTAGTAATAGTCGCAACAGCAGTACTAGTAGCAGCAGCAGTATAGGTAGCAGCAAGTAGTAGTAGTAGTAAGAAGTAGTAGAGCAGCAGTTAGCAGCAGTAGTTCAGTAGTAGTAGTAGTAGTAGTAGTAGTAGTAGTAGTAGTAGTAGTAGTAGTAGTAGTAGTCGTAGTAGTAGTAGTTAGTAGTAGTAGTAGTAGTAGTAGTAGTAGTAGTAGTAGTAGTAGTAGTAGTAGTAGTAGTAGTAGTAGTAGTAGTAGTAGTAGTAGTAGTAGTAGTAGTAGTAGTAGTAGTAGTAGTAGTAGTAGTAGTAGTAGTAGTAGTAGTAGTAGTAGTAGTAGTAGTAGTAGTAGTAGTAGTAGTAGTAGTAGTAGTAGTAGTAGTAGTAGTAGTAGTAGTAGTAGTAGTAGGAGGAGTAGTCGTATCCAAGGCAATAGGGAGGCCTCTTGGAGGCCGTTTTGGGGCCTCTTGGGCTCTCTTTTGAGCCTCTGGGGAACGTCCGAAGGCTCTCTGGGTCGCCTCTTGGAGCGTCTTGGGGGCCTGATGAGGCCATCTTGGGGGCGATCGGTCGCAGATGGGGCGAGCATTTTTCAGTGTCCCCCCCCTGGGGGCGACGATCCTCGTGAGGGGTGTCGAATTTTAGCCCTCCCAGGGATAGAAAAAGGACCCTCTGACCACCCGCGGAAGGCCCCCTCCAGGTCCAGGGGGAGGGGGTAGGGGGAGGGGTAAACCCCTCCCCGAAGGGGAAGAAGGGGGGTTGAGAACAGAGCGGACTCCCTAAACCACTCACGCCCAAAGGGCTGGTGGGATTCATCGGGAATAGGGTTCCCACGGATCTCATCGTGCTCCTCATGCTCCTCCTCACCCCTCACTTACCACCCCAGCTAGCTTCTCCTCATCCTGATCCTCCTCCTGCTCTCCCCTGCTGACCGCTCGTGCTACTCCGCCGAAGGCCCCAGCGCCTGCACGCGCATGCAGTTCCCCCACCCAGGACAGCGCTTTGTGTCCCTATCGGATGTGCCACCGAAGGCCCCAGTGGCTGCCCTCGCATGCGGTCCCCCCGCCCCGGACAGCGTTTCGTGGCTCCGTAGGGAGCTCCACCGGAGGCTCCAGTGGCTGCACTCGCATGCGGTTCCTCCGCCCAGGACAGCGTTTCGTGGCCGGGAGCTCCACCGAAGACCTTGGTGGCTGCATTCGCATGCGGTTCCCCTGCCCAGGACCGCGTTTCCCGGCTCAATCGGCAGGTCCACCGAAGGCCCCAATGGCTGCACTCGCATACGGTTCTCCCACCCAGGACAGCGTTTCGTGGACCCATGGGGAGCTCCATCGAAGACGAGTTTCAACATTGCGGAACCCACACCTTCATATGGTTGGATCCATTGCCAGGCTAATTTTCCAAGTTTCCGTTGCGAAAAAAAACAGGATGTGCGCCGCCTACAATCCCGTCACGGCCACTGGGAGGAGAGGGCGCGAGAGGGAGGGTGGCACAAACGAGGATGGAGGAGGAGCAGGGGGGGGGAGGAGCAGGAGGAGGAAGGGCAGTAGGATGAGTAAGAACCTCCGTATGGGACCACGAAGCGCTGTCCCTGGCGGGGGACCCACATGCGAGTGCAGCCACTGGGGCCTTCGGTGGAGCTCCTGATGAGGCCACGAAACGTTGTCTTGAGAAGGGGAACCGCATGCGAGTGCAGCCACCGGGGCCTTCGGTGGATCTCCCTATGGGGCCGCGTAGCGCTGCCCTGGGTGGGGGGAACTGCATGCGAGTGCAGCCACTGGGGCCTTTGGTGGAGACCTCTACAGAGCCACGGAACGCTTGTCTGAGTGAGGGAACAGCACGCGAGTGCAGCCACTGCGGATTTCGGCGGAGCTCCCGACGGGGCCACGAAACGCGCGGGGGAACCGCACGCGAGTGCAGCCACCAGGGTCTTAGGTGGAGCTCCCGACGGGGTCACGTAGCGCTGTCCTGGGTGGAGGAACCGCATGCGAGTGAAGCCACTGGAGCCTTCGGTGGGGCTCCCTACGGGGCCACGTAGCGCTGTCCTGAGTGGGGGAACCCATGCAAATGCAGCCATCGGGGCTTTCGATGGGAACCTCTTCGGAGACGCGAAGCGCAGTCCTGGATAGGAGAACCGCATGCGAGTGCAGCCGATGTGGCTTTCGTTGAGCCCCCATGGGGCCCCGAAGCGTTCTTCTGGGCGCGGGAGGCGCATGGTGGAGGAGGGAGGAGGGAGGAGGGAGGAGGGGGACAAGGAGGAAAGGAGGAAGGAGCGCCGGGCACTGTCTCCTCAAAACGAAGGCCTAACACCACAGGATGGTTGGGAGAAGCGATCGCGCACATTCGCATAGCGAGACCCTGTGCCCAGTGTGGCCTCGAGCGTTCTTCGGGGCGTGATCCACCCAGAGCAACCGCCCCGCTTTCGCATGCGCACAGAGAGACGCCACTTCAGCACTCTTCTTGAGCGCTCGCCCTGGCACCGCCCAAGTGGCCCATGGCATCTACAATGCCGGGCCCGCCTTCGCCTCACCAGTGTCAGCAGCGCGGTTCCTCTTTCTGCAGGCCCCGCAGCGCTTTGGTCTTGCTGGCGAGTCGGTCTGTGGGCTATTCCCAAGAAAGGGCCGATTTGCCGATTTGGCCGCTGGCAGCGTTTCAATGGTTTGATGTCACGAAGCGTCTGTGCCGCAATGTGTTACACTTGTGCGCGGTTGCGCCAGGATGTTGTTTCGAACTGCCCACTCTACGGCTCTGCTGTGCCAACTTGGTTTTGCGTGGCGCCCTTCCCGATGGGAGATTCCATTGTTGTTGCGCATCGTTGCGCAATTAAGCGAGTTTGGTTGTGTTTTGAGCGGCCTTGTGCTGTCTCAGCGGCGGTTCGGTTGCCCCCCCCGCTTCCGCCACCCCCAAGTGGAGCTGCATGAAAAGAGGTGTGCGCGTTTGTCTCTTGCGTGGCAACTGTCCGATCAGTCAGAACTCGCTGGTGGGGGGCACGTCTGCGCATTGCCAGTGCGCGGCAGTGCAGGCCTCGCGGTGCACGTTGCCTCTGCGCACCCGTGTGCTGCTCGGCGCGCCTAGGGCCATGCCCGGTGATGCAGCTGTGCAAGCGCGGTGTGTCATGCCTTGGTTTCCCAGGCATCGTGCCACGCGCGCATGGGCATGGTCAGTGCCTGGTGGTGCCAGCGCACGCGACGTGGAACGCCCGCGCGCACCTCCGCGCCTTGCAGCGTTCACCGTTCGGCGCAGCATGCAACCAGCTGCAGGTCTGGCGCTTGACTTGTCCAGCGCATTGTCACCTGCTGGGCCGCCGTCCGGCGGGGGAGTGTCTCCATTGAGGCTTCGCCGTGCGATTCCATGGGTCGGCGCCTCCTCGCCAGGGGTGCGCCCGGTCAGTCCGCGCCGCCTGCGGTCTGCGTTCTGCGCGTGTAGTTGAGTCGGCGCCTGGCGATCCAAGGGGCCGGGCTCCATAGAGCTGTCCGCTTCCATTCCGACGGGCCGCGTCGTCTTTTGCTGGGCCGCCAAGTCCACGCAGGGCCGAGCGTCGCGCGTTCGCCCTGTGGATTGCGCGCTCTGGTCTGCCACCGAAGGATCTGATTCCCCAGTCAGAGCTTGCCTCTGTAGGGGTCCTGGCGGATTCGTATGGTTAGGTGAGGTGGGGCGACGATTTGGTGGCCGGTGGCCGGGTGCCTGGGTGCCCCGGTGCCCGTGGGCGCTCTTTGCCCCAGGATTTCGGTGGCCGGTGGCCGGGTGCCCGGGTGCCCGGGTGCCCGTGGGTGCCCAGGTGCCCGGGTGCTCGGGGGTGCTCGGGTGTGCCCGGAGGTGCCCGGGGGTCCCCCGGTACCCTATAGCCATATAGCCCTATGGCCTTTTAGCTCTATAGCCCAATAGTTCAATAGCCCAATAGCCCAATAGGCCATATAGCCCATATAGCCTTATAGCCCTATAGCCCTAGAGGTCTAGCCCTAGAAATCTAGAGCCCTACCCTGAGGTTGCATCCGGCTGTTTTCGGGCTGTGAGAAGCTACGGCAGAAAAATAGCTGTGACAGCTATATTCTGCTATCAGAATAGCTGTGTGTGTTATTGTGGTGGCCTTCGGCCAGTGCCGCCGATCCGGGTCGCTCGGTGTAATTCTCCAGACGCAGACATTATGGGCGCACACTCAAACGCACAAACTTCTCGGGTTACCTTCGAAAGGGCGTAGGGATGCAGTTGGGTCAATAGCGCCATCTCGCAACAGTGGTTCTATCAACGGCGGGGTGCTTGCAGTGACCGTGGGGGCGGGAAATAATAATGACATGAAAATTCCATACAGGATGCCGATCACTTTGGAAACTCACGATACGTCGTGCACGGAGTCGTGTTACGAAACATGTGGCCCGGACGATGTGGTGCGAGCGGTGGAGGCGAGCCTATCGGCGCAAGGGCGCCCTCTTGGGGCGTTTTTTGAGCCATCTTAGGAGCCTGTCAGGGCGTCGTGGGGGCTTCTTGGGGGCTTTCGGAGGCCCTCTTGGAGGCTCTTGGGGCCTCCTGGGGGCCTCGTGGGCTGGAAGGCTAGATTTTTTTCCGCTCTTCGTCCCTCTTTTGGGTCCTCTTGGGGCCGTCTTGGGGGCCTGTTGGGCCGTCTTGGGCGGCTCTTGGGCCGCCTTGGGGCCCTCTTGGGCCGTCTTGGGACTGTCTGGGGGCCTCCTGGGCCGTCTTCGAGCGGTCTTTGGGGCCTCTTGGGCCGTCTTGGAGCGTCGGAAAGCCGAAAAAAACGACAACCCCAAAAACATTCAAAAAACCAATGGGAATCAACGATTTTTGCCTCTGGGGGGCCATCGTGGGAGGCCTCTTGGAGGCCTCTTCAGACGTCGTGGAAGGCTCTTGGGCCGTCTTGGGGCCATCTTGGGCGTGTTCGGGCGATCCTTCGGGGTCTCGGGACTTTCGTAGACCGTCCTCAGAGACTTTTGCGGCCGCGGCCACCCTTCCAGCGCATCCTCGAGATTAGAGCCTTCTGTAAAAGCAGCGCCCCGCATCCGCCGGAAACTCGCCCCCCCCCCCCATCCCCCCTTCCCCGGCAGAGCCACCCCGGCAACCCCCCCAGAGGCTGAGGCTCAGCCTCGAGGCTGTAGCTGAGACTCCTTGAAACTCACACGCCGGATCGGCGGATTTTTGTATCTCGATCCTCGTTTTAGATGATCATTTTTTTTCCTGTTCCCACCCTCCCTCCCTTCGTTTCATGTGCTCGCGACTGGATACCTCCGTTCGCTACCATCATCATATTGATATACATCATCATTCCCCTTATTCCAACCTATGTGGCGTGGAATCTGTGTGGTGCACGCTATGTGGTGCAAGCTATGTGGTGCAATATATGTGGTGTCATCTATGTTGTGCAATCTATGTGGCGCGTGCAATATATGTGGTGCAACCTATTCGGCTAAATATGTGGTGCGTGTAATCGATGTGGTGCAATCTTTGTAGAGCGATCTATGTGGCGTCGCGAAGTTTCCGATGACCCAGACAGGGTGGAGAGGGAGAAGGAGGAAGAGGAGGAGGAGGAGGAGGAGGAGGAGGAGGAGGAGGAGGAGGGGGAGGAGGGGGGGGACGAGGAGGAGGAGGAAAAGGAGGAGGAGGAGGAAAAGGAGGAGGAGGAGGAGGAGGAGGAGGAGGAGGAGGAGGAGGAAGAGGAGGAGGAGGAGGAGGAGGAGGGAGACGGGGACATCTCCCCGTCTGAGCCATAGCCGTTTTGGCTAAGCTGGCGGACGAGCCGTCCGCCCAGACGCGTCGCGTGAGCTCGGCAGCCACGGCCGATGACCTGAAGCCCATCCTGGCGGCGCACATCGCGGAGGCGGACGACTTCGCCGACTACACCACGTCGCTGAGCGGCCCGATCAACCCGAAGACTATCGCAGCGAATGCTGGCTTGGTGAGGGCGCTGCGCGAGGCGTATCCGCAGGGTGGGATCAACAGGCTCCCATTGCAGGACGCCCTCAAAGCCCTGGCCGTCGACAAAGAGGCGATATGGCATCTTGCATCGGATGCTGGTGCGTGGAGCAAGGGCGCGGGCAGCCGCATCCGCGCCATGCTACGACATGTTAGTACGGCGGTGTGCAGGCCCGACGGTATTAAATCACCCACCCAA
>CAUYUJ010003348.1:270556-278056 GCA_963575745.1 Prorocentrum cordatum
TGATCAGGTACCTCCACCAGCTGGCCATGGCAGACCCAGACTGGAAACTACGATTGGATATTTCTCCCCGAGACGCTGCAGTGTGGATGTGGGGCCGAGCAGTAGCGGCACTGCCCCCATGGCTGATCACGCGCCGCTACATGCCGCCGCCGACGGCAACGACTCGCCCACCGTACGTTTTCCTGACAGTAAAAGGAAAATGCTTCACCCCCTCGGGCCAGAAGATTTGCCAGAAGCCGCTCCACAGTTGCATGAGAAGGGTCATGAATTGTTCAGAGGCACCAGGCTCCAGAGGCTTCCAGATAATAGGTAGGGCCGTCCGAGATCTCCTACATCGATCGGGATTGAGCTGTGAAGTTTTCAACCTTAACCACGCAGCTGACGAGGTCAGGTCACTTAGGAAGTCCCTCCCTCCAGAGATCTCCTCTTCATGCGCGTGCTGTGGATCCGCCATGAGAAACCTAACGATTGTGGTTGTAGATGCGGACCAGGCCTTTGAACAGTGCGACTCTGGTACGATTGCTCAGGCTTGGACAGAAGTCGCAGGCAAGATTGTTGACACCCTTGGAGTTGCTCCAACGTTGGTTAGCCAATCCCGCACACCTCGAACACGTCCTTGGACAGGGTCAACCCCACCAGGTTGGTTTAAGATTTCGGTGACAGATATTCATCGGGCGCTGATTGCCTTCTCCTGGATCTCCCTGGTGTCGTTGGGAGGTATTATGTACGAAATGCGAGGACTCCCGATCGGAGGCGTGCTTTCAGGTGTTGCCCTTTCGGTACTCATGTGTTGGTATGAATGCAAGGCTCGTATTGATTTACCTCGGCTGGGCTCTGCTGGGTTTCGTCTTCCCCCTGGGCTCCATGAACTACCAGTAGGACAACGTAGATATGTAGATGACATCCTGGGAATGAGTACTCACTACTGCCGACAGTGTACGCATAACTACCTATGCCAGGTCTACCCCATCAGGCTCAGCCCCGCATCGCCTCTAGATGGCCCCGAGGAGCCCTGCGTCTGGGTTGACTTAGAGCTCCGCGCGGTCCAGGGCCAGGTCCTCGTACTCCCCAAGAACCCCAATCGGCCGTGGCTGCAGGGCTTGGAGGAGAAGCGGGCCAAGTCCAATATCATCGAGTGGCCAGGGCTACCGCCCAGAAATTTTGGCATGTTGGTCTCGTTGTTCACGTCCAGATATGCAAGGGCCCAATTCCTGTCGTTAACGATTGGGGCCACGACCGCGTGGGCCCTAGAGCTGGTCCTCGAGCTGATCCTCCTCCACTACCCCTTCGACCTCATCACTGCTGCTGCCCATGCTACACCGTGGAGTGTTTCTGCTCAAAGGGTTCGAGCGGTCCTGCGAGTCTGGCGCCACCACTTCCGACACACCAGTGCGACAGCCATGAGCAGCGGGGGTCGGCGTGGTTGGCATGGAGGTTCCTGGAACTACGACCGTGGCTACGACCGCGGCAAGTACGACAAGTACGACAAGGACAAGGACGACCGCTACAAGGATGACAGGCACGACCGCAACCGAGATCGTGACCGCTACAAGGACAGTCGTGGGGACCGTGATCGAGACCGTGACCGCCACTATGACTCTCGAGATCGTAAGGGCCGACGCCGAGACGACAGCTCTGAATCTCCTCGATCCCGTGAGCGTCGGTCACGTGATACGAGCCGCCGCCCAGGCTCGCGTGACCGCCAGAAACGAAGCCACAGCGACCGCCCGTCCGAGAAGGCGATCGAGGAGCTCCGCAAATCCTTGGCCGCGGTGGACAAGGAGTATGCTGCCTACCAGCACGACCTCAAGTGCCGCCAGAAGGAAACGGAGCTTCGCAAGCAGGGCGGGTATGTGGCAGCTGCCTTACGCAGTGCGTTTACGGCGCAGACGGATGAGCTCAAGAAGCAGCTAGGCCCGCGTGAATGCCCGCTGACGCCACGAGCAGAGAGCCCGACCCCGCCCAAGAACGACGAGAAGAAGGAGTTCACGCGTGCTGAGCTTGGGTGGCTTCAGGCGGTGGTCGGCACGAAGACCAAGCTCCCCGCCACCGGGGAGAGGAACGTGGTCGAGGGCGTTCTCGTGAAGGCGCTGAAGGACGACAAGGTGGCCACCGCCAATGCTAACAAGGTGCTACGGAGCCACTTGCCGCGCAAACAAATCCCAGCGAGCCATGAAGATAAAGTGAGTTCATTGATTGATGTGGTCCTCGGGCGTATCGGCTGAGAACACCAACAAGACTTGCAACCACCGTATGATGCCTACCATCGTGTGCCAGAGGGTTCTGATGAAGTGTGGATCTCTTTACATACATTCCGTGGTTATGTGTTGATCTTTTTCATCATTGGCATGACTTTGGGAGTCACTATCAATGTGTGGATGCCATCCTCCAGCTACCGCCACATCGAGGTGCTGAAAGCATACTGGCTACTCAACTGGAGCCACGTTCGAGAGGCGAAAGGCATCCAGTACGTAATCAACACATTGGAGCTTCCCTTCTCAGTGTTCTCAAATAGTGAGGCAGCAGTGGTGCAGTCATGTGTATCAGGCCTAGTAGGAGTCGCAGTCTCATCCGTTTTTTCTCGCACCACAGGCGTGGACCCCCAGAGGTACCTCCAGAGGCCCCGTAGGCCCCGCGAGCGTGACGTCCTCCTTCCCGATGCCGACTGTCCATCTTTGGAAATCAGGCTGGCTTCAGAGGAGGGCTGATTTTGCAGCCTACGGATTTCTCCTCACCTCCCTCCCCCTTCCTTACTACCACATATGACCCTCCTTCCTCGTCCTCCTCCTTCCCCCTCCCCCGCCCATGAGCCACCGTGCCTGTCTTGTGGTCGAGGCTTCGTGGGGCCATCTTTGTCACACGCCCTGGGCTGTACCCCTGGTGTTAGGCAGGGAGGCACCACTCGGCCCCTTGACCCCCGTCTTGTGCCAGTAGACGGGTGAGCTGTACCTCAACGTTGACACCGCAGACGGGCCAGGCGCGGCTTGGACAAGCCGACGTAGCTGTGCCTGTTCCGCTCCGCCACGAAGGCTGTGCTCTACTTTGACCCCCGACCTCCCGCGCCCCACCTCACCGCACCTCCCTGCGCCTAGCCAGCCACCCTGTCGGGCGCGCCTTTGGAAGAGATCCTTAGGATGGGACTCTCTCTCTCTCTCTCTCTCTCTCTCTCTCTCTCTCTCTCTCTCTCTCTCTTTCAACCCACCCTTAAGAGTTCAGAGCTCCCCGAGTCCTCATCTTCCTCTCCCCAACTGTCCGTGCCGTCGTCGTTCATGCCCGAGCTTGTTCGGAGTAGCCTGGGTGCCCAAGCGGCGCTCACAGCATCCAGGCTGGCCGCCACTCTTTTGGAGTGCTCTGCAGTGGGCTCGCGAAACCTCATGCATAGTGGGTCTCGGAAACAGTAACTCTCTCTCTCTCTCTCTCTCTCTCTCGCTTGCGCGCTCTCTCTCTCTCTCTCTCTCTCTCTCTCTCTCTCTCTCTCTCTCTCTCTCTCTCTCTCTCTCTCTCTCTCTCTCTCTCTCTCTCTCTCTCTCTCTCTCTACTCTCTCTCTCTCTCTCTCTCTCTCTCTCTCTCTCTCTCTCTCTCTCTCTCTCTCTCTCTCTCTCTCCTCTCTGCTCTCTTCGCTACTGGCTTCTGACGGAGTCTGGGTTAGGTGAGCCTGAGTGTGGGTGAGTCTGAGTATGGGTACGTCTGTGTGTGCCTGACTCTGAAGAAATGAATCTGAGTGTGAGTGAGCTTGTGTATGAGTGAGTCTGGGTGCGAGTCTGAATCCCAATGGTGCCCCTGGCAGTGTCTGGCGACTAGGAGGCCCGGGTCGACTCCTCTTTGGGAAGCCAAAATGCTGCCCCTGGCAGCGTTTGGTGACTATGAAGCCCCTGGTGGACCCCCCCTGGGGCTCCCAAATGATGCCCCTGGCAGCGTTTTGCGACCATGAGGCTCTCAAGAGATACATGTTGGGGACGCCAAACGGCAATTCTAGCTGAGGCGTCCCACCAAAATCGGCGCGAACGGGCTCGTGAGATCAGCCAGGGTGGCTCCCCCTTGGGGCTCCCAAATGATGCCCCTGGCAGCGTTTTGTGACCATGAGGCTCTCAAGAGATACATGTTGGGGAGGCCAAACGGCAATTCTAGCTGAGACGTCCCACCAAATCGGCGCGAACGGGCTCGTGAGATCAGCCAGGGTGGCTCCCCCTTGGGGCTCCCAAATGATGCCCCTGGCAGCGTTTTGTGACCATGAGGCTCTCAAGAGATACATGTTGGGGGCGCCAAACGGCAATTCTAGCTGAGACGTCCCACCAAAATCGGCGCGAACGGGCTCGTGAGATCAGCCAGGGTGGCTCCCCCTTGGGGCTCCCAAATGATGCCCCTGGCAGCGTTTTGCGACCATGAGGCTCTCAAGAGATACATGTTGGGGACGCCAAACGGCAATTCTAGCTGAGACGTCCCACCAAAATCGGCGCGAACGGGCTCGTGAGATCAGCCAGGGTGGCTCCCCCTTGGGGCTCCCAAATGATGCCCCTGGCAGCGTTTTGTGACCATGAGGCTCTCAAGAGAGACATGTTGGGGAGGCCAAACGGCAATTTAGCTGAGACGTCCCACCAAAATCGGCGCGAACGGGCTCGTGAGATCAGCCAGGGTGGCTCCCCCTTGGGGCTCCCAAATGATGCCCCTGGCAGCGTTTTGTGACCATGAGGCTCTCAAGAGATACATGTTGGGGAGGCCAAACGGCAATTCTAGCTGAGACGTCCCACCAAAATCGGCGCGAACGGGCTCGTGAGATCAGCCAGGGTGGCTCCCCCTTGGGGCTCCCAAATGATGCCCCTGGCAGCGTTTTGTGACCATGAGGCTCTCAAGAGAGACATGTTGGGGAGGCCAAACGGCAATTTTAGCTGAGACGTCCCACCAAAATCGGCGCGAACGGGCTCGTGATATCAGCCAGGGTGGCTCCCCCTTGGGGCTCCCAAATGATGCCCCTGGCAGCGTTTTGTGATCATGAGAGAGTGTGAGTGTGAGTGAATGTGACTGTGAGTGAGTCTGAGTGAGAGCGAGTCTCATCTTATCTTATCGAGTCCTATCTTATCTTACCTTTATTACCCTCTATATTATCTTATCTTGAAATCTCTTATCTTGTCTTAGCTTATCTTATATCAACTCATCTTATCGCATCATATCTTGTCCCATCTTATTACTCCATAGGCTGTCTTATCTTATCTATTATCCTACCTTGTCATATATCTTATCTTACCTTATCATATATTGTGCTATCTTATCTTATCTTGTAGTATCTTAGCTTGTCTCGTCTTATCTGGTGATTATCATTGGGAGGAGGGGGGCGCGAGCGGGAGGAAGGAGGAGCAGTGGGAGGCGTCAGAGTAATAACAAGAACCCCAATCTTTAGGATATGGGGAAAACATGCAGCACCAACGGCCGCCATCGACGAACCGTCAATGCAGTGTCAACGCGTGCGTTGACACTGCGTTGACGGTTCGTTGACGGCAGCTGTTGAGACTGCAGGTTTTTGCCCTCTCCGGTCCGAGGGCAAGCGGCGCCTGATCAAGGGCCCCGACAAGGCCGAAATCATCGAGACGAAGGGCGCCTACCATTTCGGGATGGCTGCTGACCTTCAGGTTGCCTCTGGCAAATACGGGGGATGGAGAGGACTTCCCGTCCACCCATTCCTCCTCAATGTCCCCTTCTCCTTATCACCCTCCCCGCCCTCCTTGTCCTACTCCACTCCCTATTGCTTCCTCATCCTACTCCTCGTCCTCCTCCTCATCCTCCGTCTCTTCCTTCTCCTCCTCCTCCACTCCCTCGCAATCGCATCGCCGTGCCTATCCTCCACTATTTGTGCGATCATCTCAGGTTGCGCGGCGCGTCAAGAGAGATGCCAGCACGCTCGGGGAGCGCGGCAAGATGATCGACACCGCGCCGATGGAGGTGGGCCGCGGTCTGCTCCACATCGCGAACTGGGGCGACGACGTCGCGTGGACGTTGCCGCCGATAGCGGTGGCAATGCTCGAGCCGACATCAGCAGCTGGGAAGTCGGACAACGTGATCTGGGAGGGCCCAAGGAAGAACGGCGAGGAGGGCCAGCTTATCCAGCTGAAGTGGATCAACAAGAATTCGGAGAAGTGGCTGGCAATATGGAGTAAGACGCCTGGCGCGAGAGCTGCGCTCGTTCGCAATTTGCATGGGGTGCAAGTGCCGCGAGACGGCGGAGAAGTTCGCGCTGCAGATGGCGCATAAGTTCGCCAGCGACACCGTGGACAAGAGCGCCATGGAGGCGGGGAAAAAAAACAATGGCTCACCGAGAACGGCAAGGTGACAGCTTGCATGAAGAAACCAATGGGTAGACGGTCGGGATTGGCAAGCCCTCGGCCGCGACGGGATCGTCACTCTTCCAGCAGCCGTCCGACAAGAAGTCCGCGAACGCCGACGACGATGATGGCATCAGCCCCAAGGCCTCTGAAGCTGGCGGCGACAAGGATTCCGATGGCGAGGGGGGCGGGGACATGGCCGTCCCCGAGGACGAGTACGCCGATGACGAGGAGGGCAAGCCGGTGATGAAGTTCAGCCTGAGGCCCCGCCCAGCAGCGAGCCCCTCAGCTGGCGTGAAGCGCGCAGCCGCCGCCGAGCCCGTCGCCGAGGAGGACGGCGACTTCAAGAGCGGCGGCGGCGTGGCGAAGGCGAAGGCCAAGCTCACGGCCTCGCCGCAGCAGGGGGTCGCGCAGCAGGCGGCGGCACCTGCGTCGCATGTGGCGCAGCCAGAGGCGAGGCCGCTGACGAGCGGCAGCCTTCCGCCGCTGCCGCCGCCTCCCGACTTCGAGTTCTAGGGGCTTCAATCCCGACACTTTATGCGCGTTCTGCTCGAGAGACCGACGTCATCATCGTCGTCGTCCGCTCGATGTGCCCGTCCGCCCACCCCCCTCCTCCACCTTCTCTTCCTGCTCCTTCCCTCCTCGTCCTCCTCCTCCTCCTCGCCTTCCCCTGTCCACCTCCGCCTCCTGCTTGCTCCTGCCTCCCTCTCGCCGCGCTCCTTTTCAGACCCCCTCCGGTCGATTTCCCGCTGGGGGTGGCCAAGAGTAATCGGGGTCGCGAGGGCGCGGATGAATCGGGCGGATGAGAGCGACTCTAGGGTAGCGTTGATGGGGAACGGCATTGAGGTTAGGAACGTGACGCCTCGATGAAGCGGGCGGGCAATGGGGCAAGGTAACTAGGGGGAGAAAACTTTGAGAGGGCCGTCGGGGCACCCTGGCCGTAGCCCCCCT
Organism: Prorocentrum cordatum; assembly: GCA_963575745.1. Classification (NCBI taxonomy): domain Eukaryota; class Dinophyceae; order Prorocentrales; family Prorocentraceae; genus Prorocentrum; species Prorocentrum cordatum. The sequence goes on from CAUYUJ010003348.1 coordinate 277,823, forward strand.
TATCGGAAATCGACCTCACCCCGTAGCCAGTATGCCCAAGAAGGGCCCAGAGGGGGGCCCACCCCGTGTGGGGCGACGTCCCGACCTGCTGTTGGATGACCCCGCTGGGCAAAACGTTCCTGCGGCCCTACAAACCTGGTGCCGCGATGGCCGACGCTGTCGCCGCCGCGATGCTGCAGCGCGCTCCGCCTGGGCCCGCGCGAGACGAGTTCGAGCGCATCTCTAACGTGACGC
>CAUYUJ010003348.1:280556-303056 GCA_963575745.1 Prorocentrum cordatum
GTTCTCATCCATCCCTTATCCTCTTCCTCCTCCTCTTCCTCCTCCTCCTGTCCATTCCCACATGATACACCCCTCCACTGCCGGCTCCTCCTCCACCTCATGTTCGATGCCGCTGTCAGGCGCGCCGTCGACAGCTTCTACACAAACATGAAGGGTATCGAGCAGATGGTGATGGAGGTGGAAGCCCCAGACGAGCTGACGCTGATGGACCAGTTGGCCAACCTCCTGAAGAGCGACGCCGTCGGGCAGTTCCGCCGCGGGGGCAAGAAGATCCACGGCGCGGACGAGGGCAAGGATCAGCGAGAGGAGAGCGAGGTGAACGAGCAAGATAAGAAGGGGGATGAGTTCTACGCCGAGCTGCAGAAGAACGGCTACGCGTTCGGGGCGCGCGGCAGCGCTGGCAATCCGGCTGCGGGGCGCTGGCAGAGGGCCCGCGACGGCAGCGCGAAGCTCCAGGCGGACTACGCCGCGGCAGGCCAGGGGCTCAAGGGCAAGCAGCTCTGGGAGCGCCAGAAGGAGTTTCGGGCGAACTGGCTCAGAGGCGAGCGCGAGAAGTATCGCGCCAGCAAGGTGCACACCACAACGGTCAGGAAGACGTGGGGGAAGAAGGGGCAGATGCTGCCCCTGGGCAGGATCGCGTGGAAAGAAGGAGGAGGAAAGGCGGGGTGGTTGAACGCAGTTCGCCACTTCACTAAATGCATAGCGATGGGCCCACCCTTCGCGAAGTCTGACGGGTGGACCGAAAGCTTGCGAGCTTTGTGCGTCATCGAGGAGTTTAACGAGGAGTTCGAGGAGGAGTGGAAGATGGTCCAGGAGTGGTTTCAGAAAGAGATCGCGATCGAGGCCAGCGGACAGCCCGCCGCGCAGCCGACTGCGGCAGGGACTGGCAGCGCCGCTGGTGCTGGTGCTGGCGGCAAGGCGGCGGCGGCTGAGGAGGCCGATGCGGGCGCGGCTGCAGGATCTGAGGCGGCGGAGGGGCAGCAGGAGGGGAAGTTGAAGGCTGGTGCAAAGAAGAAAGCAGCCGGAGCCGCCGGTGGCAGCGGCGGCGACACGGGCGCAGAGCAGCCGCCGCCGAAGAAGCACAAGAAGGGCCAGAAGGGCGAGGATGGGCAGGGGACGGTGCCGCCCAAAGCAGGAGCACCCGACGCTGGGTTCCAGGCCCTTGCCCAGGAGGCGAAGGCCATCATCGTGAGGTGCGGCCTGGTGTCGTGCCAGTCGCACGCCATCCTGAGCAACGTCGAGAAGGACGCCAGCTGGGCGCTGTGGAAGGACGAGCCGTGCCGCTACCAGCCCATGCAGTAGGACTCTCACGTGTAGAAACCAAACCGCACCCTCATCCCATCGCATTCCTCCACCTCCTCCACCTCCTCCGCCATGAAACGCAGTCGGCTCGAACCTCGAGCCTCGAGGTTCGAACCGACGACGACGCCGACGCCGACGCCGGCGCCGACGCCGACGCCGACGACGACGACGACGACGACGACTGCGGCGGCGGCGGCGACGATTACGACGACGACGACGACGGCGACGGCGACGGCGACTGCGACGGCGACGGCGACGGCGACGACGAACGACGACGAACGACGACGACGACGACGACGGCGGCGACGGCGACGACGACGACGACGACGGACGACGACGGACGACGACGACGACGATGACGACGACGATGACGACGACAGCTTTGGGATCGCGATCAGGAGCTGGACTCGCTCTACCAGGCGAGGCGGTTCACAAGACCAAGGGGCTCAACGACCTGGTCTCCGAGCCGTTCGGCGAGGTGATGAGGGCCATGGGCGAGGATGAGCTCAAGCCCCTCTTGGTGAAGGTGATCGCCCTGAAGGACAACTTGGACAGGCTCGCCGCCGCGAACGTCACCCTGATGAAGGAGCACATGGCTCGTCAGTGATAGTAGGTAGCACGTGTGCCCGTGCCCGCTCGTGTTTGGGCGTTGTCTGATGGCTATGTTTTTCGCCCGCGTCGGCGATTCATGCGCGGGTGCGTGCGGCGCCATAGCTCAGGGAGCTCAGGTGTGCCGCACTCTGGTTGCTCGACGGGGTTAGATCAGGAAATCGTGCGAAACGCCCGTGAACCCATGAAACTACGAGTTTTTCTGTGCGGCGGCAGTCCAAACTGACCGCTGATACTCCGGTGGCACCTGGGCCGTTGATGGTCCATTGATGGTGCCGTTGGTACTTGCCGATTTGCGAGGATGTCTCAGGCGAAACCGTCATTTTCCAACCGATGACAGTCTACCGTTGACGATTGACAGACCGTTGACACTCCGGCGACGGATCGTTGACACCTGGGGCCGGACGATTCCGACAGAAAAACTTAGGGGTTGGCGGCCTCGGCCGCTGAAATGTTTCATTTCGACACGTTAGTGCCTGAAATTTTACAGTTGAAGGTATCTGGAAATATTGTGGGCGCGATTCGTTGCTTCGATCCACGAGCAACCAGTGCACCAGTACTTCTATAGAGCGAGCCGCTTCTTAGCAGCGGTGCTGTCTCTCGCGGCAACTTGGTTGAGGTGCTGCTTGCATGCGGCAGTGCGTGGTAGTTCACGGTTGCATGTTGTTCTGGCACAGAGCGATCTGTTCGCGAAGCTTGCTCGTGCCTGTCAGTAACAGTGGCAGTCGGCCAGAGACCCGCATGGCGTGACCACGTCGTCCCTAACCCCCAGGCTACACATGCGATGTCAATTGTCGAGGTGGGGGGTCTCTGAGTCACGCGTGGATCACTGGCCGCTTCTCCGTGGCGGCCGCGACTACAGGCATCAGGGGCGCAGTGGCCTTCCCCAACCTCCCTCTGGGACATGTCGGGGCAGGATCAACGGCCGCAGAAGTGAAGGTTGAGTGGCGGGTGGAGAGACGTACCTACCGGCATTTCGTTCTCGTTTCGTCCTCCTCATCCTCAGCCTCGACGCCCGTCCCTCCTGCCTTCCCTCCTCATCATCTCCCATCCCTCCCTCCCCCCCTCCCCTCGTCATGCTTCCCCGCCCTCCTCGCGGTGCTCAGGCACCTCCACCTCCTCCTCGTCTTCGCGGGAATCATCCCGCTCCGTCCTCAAATTTCGTTCTGTCTGTCTGTCTGTCTGTCCGTCCGTCAGTCCGTCTGTCTGTCCGACTGTATGTCTGTCTGCATGTCTGTGCATGACTCTCTCTCTCTCTCTCTCTCTCTCTCTCTCTCTCTCTCTCTCTCTCTCTCTCTCTCTCTCTCACTATCTCCTCTATCTCGCTCCTTGGCACTGCAATGCTCTGACACTCCGAGGCGGCGAGGGTGCTCAGCGCGCTGTCTTAATCGCCGCGGGCGCCGCGTCGTGCGTTGCACGGCGCCATGCCCACTTTCTGTCGTCAGCTTGCATTGTGCCATGAGGCAGGCTGCGGTTCCGAAGCAAAGTTGCAGGGGGGTGCTAACGCGCAGGCAACATCAATTCGAAACAACGTTCGCAATGTCGCACGTTGTTTCGAATTGATGTTGCCTGTGTGTTTGCACCCCATCACCGAACGAAATCACAGCTACGTTCGCAATATCGTTTTCTTCAATCAAGGCAGCCGTTCCCAGCCCAGGCGAGCTGCCAATCGCCAGTCGGCCGTGAATTGCCCCCGATGGCGCGGGATCGGAGCCGCAGTCGGCCCACATGGAGAACCACCGATCAGGATGCTCGTAATCACTGGTCGGAGGTTCTCAAGATCTTTATCGGACTGTGCGGGTCTTGCAAGCTGACGGCAACGGATTCCTCGATTTTGTGTTGGCACTTGGACAAGGCGGGTACGCCAGGTGCAGCGTTCTCCATGTACGCCTCGAGTCCAGATCTGCAATCGGGTAGGTACCAACAGGCTCTGGATCGCGTGTTGCCCGACCCAGGCCCCCTCTACTATATCAAGACACTTGGAAACTGGAATGGCCAGGCTGACAGAACTGTTATGAGTATTCCGTTCCGAGCCGCGTTCGGATCACTTGAATCCGAAGTTCAGGGAGATCCGTCTATATTGGGAGTTCTTGATAGTCCAGACCATGATCGATCGCAATGCGCGCTGGACACGCTAGCCTACAAGGATCACCCTGCGGTTGCGCGGGCCCGAGAAAACAACGAACCCAAACCTCTACCTATCGGTTTTTTACCTTGATGGTATATGTTGCCAAAATGGGGCGTCTGGGCGGCAGGACGCGGTGCTCGCGTTCTGGGCGATCAATCTTGTTACAGCTAAGCGACATATGTTGGGTTTTATTAAGTCTCGGGATGGGTGTCGTTGCGGTTGCAAGAACTGGTGCACGCTCTACCCAATCCTGCGCGCACTGCGCGCGGCCTAGCAGTGCCACTCGCAGCCGGCGGTTTTTTGAGCAGTTAGTTTCGAGTTGTGCCGACGCGTGTCGAGCATCGGTCCCGCGCATGCATGCCAGTCGTGTTTGTGGGCAGTAACCCTTCCAGGTAAACAATAATCAGGCGTCTCGGGGCGGGGGTGTTCGATCCGATTTCATCGGGGGCGATTGGTGCGAATGTTTTTTTGTGACCCATCGGTGTTCTAAGGCGCTGGATGTTTGGTGGACTTGCGAACGGCAAGTACCCTGACCGCAGACGCGACGGCAGCGAGCGGGGTGAGGGCGGCCCCCTTCGGCGACGGGCGGCCTCTTAGCAGGAAGGCGGCATTGCTGTGGATGAAGGGGGACTGGTCTGAACACAGCAAGTCGCTCGGTCTTAGTAGCTGGAGTAGTTCGTGCAGTCCATGCTAATTCTGCAACTTTGTGAAAAACGAACTACATTCGTTGAACCAGTGCACGTTGTGTGACCCTTCGGACCCAGTTTGGCCTCTCCGAAAGCACGAGGACTACGAGCGCTCGTGTCGCAAGTGCGAGGTCGATGTTAAACTCCGAAATGCAGACGATCGAAAACATGTGCGTCGAAATATCCAATGGAACCCTAAAGACGGGCATCGAGGGCCAACCATAGTAAATGCCGTCAGAGTCAATGGGGTGGACCTCCTACCAGGTGACAGGCTCGAACCATCGGAGTCTCTGTTGGGCATAGGCCAGCTGGCGTTGGTTGATACCATTGCCGCTGGACGGTTTGGACGTGGTTTTCTGGCGGGCGCGGGGGGGCATGAGCGGCCAGCGTGCATCAATGGACCCCGTTGTTCACAGGCCTCTCGGACACTATCAATATATGTTCACCCGAACACATAGCATGGGGCAACATGCGATGGAGGTGCGGGCGGAGTTAGGGGCCATTCCCATCGGTCAGGTCTCGCCGAGAGCTTCCGCGGGTAGTTCGAAACAATCAGGTCTCGCCGAGAGCACTCCAGGGATGGTTATCATCCGTGCGTGGGCCCCCCAAGGGCTGGCCCCATCAGTCTGATCTCGCCGAGAGCTCCGGGTCGGCACGGCTGGCGCTGCGCGGGGTACTCGAACCAAACTGGCAACGGTCTCATCTGTCTCCTCATCCTTCCCCCCCCCCCCCCCCCCCCCCCCCCCCCCCCCCCCCCCCCCCCCCCCCCCCCCCCCCCTCCCCCCCCCCCCCCCCCCCTCGTTACCCACCTCTCTCCTCCCTCCCCCCTCGCCATGCTCGTGATATTCCTCCATCCGCCTGCCCCCGCCTCCTCTCTACCCTCCTCCTCCTCCTCCTCCTCCTCCTCCTCCTCTTCCTCCTCCCCCTCCTCCTCGACCTCCTCCTCCCCGACGTCCCGCGCCCTCAACCTTGGGGGGGCTCTTATTTCAGGTGCCCTCTGTTCGACTACGAGGTCCGGGAGACCTCTCCTGCCAGGTCTCTGGCGATCGATAGCCTGCATACTCTCTATTACGGCCCCGTGCAATGATATACATCTGCGTGCTTATGGCGCGTTATATCGGCCAACCCATGGAATTGTGCGGGGGCCCTCAAAGCTCGGCTCGAAATCGGGGTCAGGCGGCTTTCGGCCGACGTGCAGACGCGGTTCCAGAATGAGGGGTCGCGGGTGCCGCAATCGAAACGGATCGGATACATCGCGTTAGGTTCTTGTCTAAGCATCCAGGAGGGCCGATGAGCTTCAAAGCCGCTGGAACTGGCATATCACTTGAGTTTGCAGTGCATCAACTCGAAACTACTAGGGGAGCGCAGAGGTACGGGGTGAACTTGGTGCAGGCGGGACACTCGCTTATTAGGTATCTAGACATCGTGCGCAACAACCCGTGCGTTGTGCCTGAGGCTGCGTATTCAGAGTTGATGACGTGCATGTGCGTGCGCTTGCGTTGCAGCGAGCTCGTCGGCATCAAGATGGTCCCGAAGCATCACTTGAGCGTCCACATGACAGAAAAGACGCAGCCCGTCCTCTCCCTCCTCCGTTCATCTCCCATCTCCACTCTCTTCCTCCCGCCACCCCCGTCCTCCAGGTGCGCGTCCTGCCCTCCCTCCAATCCCCGCTGCTGGCAGTAATCCTGGCCGCTCGCTGCAATCGGGGAAAGGGTGAGGGGGCATGGGAAGAGGATGGCGAGGGGGAGGGTGAACAGGAAGGATGAACGAGCGGGAGGAACTATCATGAGAGTCAGCTGAATAGCAGCATGACGATGGATACAACGACGAGGGAGGGGGGAGGAGGAGGAGGAAGAGGAGGAGGAGGAGGAGGAGGAGGGGGAGGAGGAGGAAGAGAAGGAGGAATACGACGATAACCATGAGTTCGAGGATGAACAGGAATGGGAATGATGATTGGGATGATGGGAAGCAGCGGCGGCGATATCATTGGCAGCAGAAGGAGCTCTGAGGATAGCCGAGCACGGGTCCCTCAACATGTACAATTGCTTCGTCGACGAAACACTCAACTTGCCAGTCCGCAACGTTGCTCGATTCGCACATCGGTTGACGTTTCACAAGCGGCTCTCTTTTTCATTGGATCTTCAAGGTAAGCTCCGGTTACTGTCGTATCTCCCAGGGGGGCGATGGCTGCCATTGGTCTCAGGATTTTGATCACGGCGCTCGCGTGCTCCGCAACGTCGGCGGCCAAGAGGCCCAGGGCGAGACCCGCAGCTACTGGCCCACCTCCGCATCCGACATTTGAGCGAGCGCATGCGTGGGCAGGCGCGCAATCAGAGAGGTGGGGGACACGTGGTTTCACTACAAACTTTGCTGATGTGGGTGCTGATGCTACAATATACCGCTCAATGTTTAGAGAGCTGCTGGAGTATCTACCGTGCATCCCTCGCGACCTCGCCTTTGCGGAGCTTTTCGCTGGGGCCGCGGGGACAGCGCTGGCGGTGAATGGAATCGGGCATCGAGCTTGCGCCATGGAGCGAAAGCACGGCGATGCTCTACAAGATGCTTGTACAATCGGTGGAGTTGCTTTCGCTCTTTATCTCGCTGCCGCCGTTGTGACTTCAGGCGTGCTCCATCTCTCACCGCAGTGCAGCGCGTGGGTGATGGTCAGCATGGGCACCAGCGGGCGCAGGCTGCGCGACGTCGAGGGCGACCTCGATCGCAGAGATGTACGCGAGGCTAATTGGATCGCATTCCTGATGTGCCACATGGGGTGCTAAATGATATCGCCTCCCCATCGTTGCAACTGTCGTGGGGGCCTTGCATGCGCCGACTCACGGGCAGTCTCGGCTACACAGGGCCATCGAAGACCTGTGGTGATTGATCTGGTCGCGGGTGTGATTTTCAAGCATGCGGTGACGGCGGCGGTGCATATGGTGATTGATCTGCACTGTACCGTCAACGCGTGCGGCGACGGTGCATTGACGAACCGTTGACGTGGGACTGTTCCGTGGGTTGTTGCATGTCGGCAGGCGCGCATATATCGCATGCGTAGAACGCATGCATGTATAATACATATATATACACGCATATATATATGTATGCACATATATACAGATCATATATAATTGAAAGCAGCACTCGCAATCATAACTAAGTATATGAGGATGCCAATGATGATGAGGAGGAAAGATGTCTGTGACGTGCGAAGAAGATGATATGATTACAATATTGGTAGGGGGTAACGGCACTAAGGAGGGCAAAGGAGGTCCGAGGAAAGGTAGGATGAAGAGGAAATGTGGACGAGGATTAGCAGAGACGATGGGCGAGGAATGCACGGGCGGAAGATGCTGGAAGAAAAGGCGCGATGAGGAGCAACAGGAAGGCAATGTGAGGGAGACGGCAAGGGGGGGCGCGAGAGCGCGAGCCGGACACAAACAACTTGCCCGTTCGAGGTGCCCCCCCCCCCCCAGATACATTGTTCAGCCGCCGCCCCGACCTGGCGTTTCGAACCTGCCCCCGCATTGCGCTTCAGGTCTGAGATAATCGTGTTTGAGTGCGCCAGGGGCGTGGGCATAATGATCGAGCAGCCGCTGAACTCGATGCTGTTCGATAACATGTGCGTTAAATGTTGCGTAGAGCTGTGTTCGACAAGGCGCTTCGCGTCGTGCATGGGCAGCTTCGGCGGGGAAACTTTGAAACGATTGGAGTTCTACACGACTATCGCTGATAGTCCAACTGAGAGCGTACTTCGGGATCCAGCTCGTTTCAAGTCCCTTCGGCCTGAGCCCGACGAGAGCGCATCGTTGACGGCGGCGACGCCCCGCTCGGCCGACAACCAGGGACACGGCTGGAAAGCGAACGGATGGGTCACGGGATCCAAGAAGCGCCTCAAGAGCTCGGAGGAGTACCCATCAGAATTTTGCCAGTCGTTTGCTCGTGTAGTGATAGATGGCTTGAGCTCGTCGGCTGTTCAGGTGACTCTCACTTGAGACGTGTAGTATTCTCCCTCCTCGTCGTCATCCCTCATCGTCGTCGTCGTCGTAGTCGTCGTCGTCGTCGTCGTCGTCGTCTGCGCAGCTGCCGTCGAGGCACTGCTGTTTCGCGTCGTCGTCGTCGTCGTCGTCGTCGTCGTAGTCGTCGTCGTCGTCGTCGTCGTCGTCGTCGTCGTCGTCGTCGTCGTCTCCCTCCCCCCTGCGCCGTGGGAAATCCACGGCGACGCGCCCGGCGCCAGTTCTCGCCGCCAAGAGACGTCGCGCACGAGGGGCCTGCTCGAACGTGCGAGCCTGGCCGCGGGTGGTGGGGCAATGACCGCAGACCCCTTCCCCGCCCCACTCCTCGCCATCCCTTGTCCCCTCCATATCCCCTCTCCCGCTCTGCTAATCCTCGCCTCCCTCTTCGTCATATCGTTCCCTCATACTTGCAACTCGCAATCGCCCCATCCACCGTGAGAGCCCCCGTCGTCGGTGGATAGGGGATAGGGGCCCGTTGCAATCGCCGTTATCGCCCCAATCTTCGTCGACGGCGACGACGACGACGACGGCGGCGGGGTATGCTCAAGTAGCCTACCAGGGAGTAAACGTTCGTTCACCTGAATGGAGCTTTCCAGGTAATAAGCGGCCAGATGGCTTCGAGAGGGGGTGCATCCCGACCTCGCGCGGGAGCTGATGAGGCTGGGCGCGCGCGGGCAGAATCACGCATCCCCCGCCCTTCGCGCTGCTCTGTCGTCCAACACTACCCCCCCTCCCCCACTTAGTTCGGGGCCGCGTGCGCCTGGCCTGATCGCGGGGGTTTCGAGCCTCTCGCTTCGAGGCCGATCGAGAAACGGGTGGGCGGGAACGACCCGAAGCATTGCGATAAATATCAGGAGCAGCACGGTAGCCAGCAGCACACTGAGCAGTGCGACTGCGACAACGACGCCAATCATCACGGTAGCCAGCAGCACACTGAGCAGCGCGATGGCGAGACCGATCCGAAGCAGCGCGAGAGCGAGCGGCGCGACGAGTGGGAGAATAGCTTCAATCACGCGAAACATAGAGCTGGCGCGGCGCTGGAGAGGTGCCGCGAGGAGCAGCGCATGTTGCAGGCTCAGTTTGACTTCTCAGGAACCGCGTGGTTCAAAACAGTACGTATGGCATACGAAGTCTGCACCAGTTGATAAACGATGTGATTCACAAACGTCGTTCTACATACGCGCGCAACCAATCATCACTGCATCGTCAATGTACGCGTTGACGATGCAGTGATGGGTCGTTGACGGTCGCCTGTGGCACTGGGAAGACTCGCGATGACCCCGCTGGTGCATGGTTCGGACGCCCGACTGTTTTGAACCTCTCTCTAGATAACTACGGCCGTTCATCATCGTGGGCGCTTCAGCGTATTCGGTATGACAACCCGCTAGCTGGTCGCAGTGCCCCACTGAGGGGTATCGCGCAGGACGATGACCAAGACTGGCCGTGCCACTTTCGGGATCGCCGCTCTCGCGGCCGAAAGTTGATGCGAGATGCGTGGGGGGGGGGGGGGGGGGGGGATCGGGAGGGGGGTGAGGGCGGGTGAAAGGAGGGAACGGGGGCGGAAACAGAGGGGGCATGATGGGGGCGTCGATGGGTAGAAGAGTGTGTCCCTTATTTAGCGTTCCTTCTGGCAGGGGCCTGACTGTATTATCGAATGGCCTTCGGCCCATCTCGCCACCATGCCTGGGTTGTGGGTTAGAGGCATCTTGGATGTTTGTTAAGATATCGTGGGAGGCCTTCGGCCCACGCCGACGATGGCGATGACGACGACGACGACGACGACGGCGGCGGCGGCGGCGACGACGACGACGACGACGACGACGGCGACGACGACGACGACGACACCGAAGGACGACGGACGACGGACGACGGAGACGACGACGACGACGACGACGACGACCACGACGACGGCGTCGACGACGACGACTACGACGACGACGAGGATGAATCGGCGGCGGCGCCTCGTCTCTTCGACCCTGGACCCGCTCTCCGACCCCGACCAGGCGGGTTGGCTGGTTGGTTGGGTGGCTGGTTGGGCTGGTTGGGCTGGTTGGGTGGCTTTGATTGTGAACATCTGCGCGTGCATATCTAATTGGTTGCGACGCTCACGATGTGTCTTCGACGGTGCGAAATGCGAGGCGGGAGTGGTGTCGCGGCGCGCGTCGAACTCTGCCTGCTATTTTCTTAACAAAACACACACCATGCAGCTAACACAATTTTCTTACAGCTATTACAAAAGCTGTTGAATCTTACTGCTAGTTTCGGGCTGCGTGCAACCTCTGGGTATAGCTCTAGAGCCTTGTAGCCCTATAGCTCTAGAGCCCTATAACCCTAGGGCCCTATATCTCTATAGCCATATAGCCCTTTAGCCCTGCAGCCCAATAGTCCTACAGCCCCATAGCCCCATAGCCCTATAACACTATGCCCCTATAGCCATTTAGCCCATATAGCCCCATTGCCCCAACAAACATTGGATTGAGGTTTTTCTCCGGTATACTTATGACCTTCGGCGACATATTCCACGACGCATGCGCTCAGTCTTATCGCATGGAGGTAATTGTCGCGCCTATCTTCTGTCTGTGCTGGCATGGATGGTGCGTGTTAGCTGACTGCCCTGATCGCTTCATCTTCGACCTGCGCGTTCGTCTTCATGTGCGCGTCATTTTTTCTGCGCGTTCGTTTAATTTTCATGCTTCCGCATCGTCATCTTTGCCAGCGCGCAGTGCGTCGTGTTCTACCGGGCCTTCTTCTCCGCCCTCTCTGTCCACGCCTCTGAGGGCGCGGCCTCCCTGCTGCGCCCTGGGTCAGCGGGCGGGCGCGCGGAAGGGGGCCGCGCTCCGAGCCGTGGCGCCCCGCGACAGGGCTGGCGCGCGCGTCTGTTCGTGGCTCTGCCTGGCCTAGGCGCGCGCGAGCTGGCGTTTCTGCGCCCGCGGCTGCGCGCCGCGCGCGGCTCGAATGCCCGTGGCCGTGGGGGGCGCGAGAATTTGGAGGCGTGGGGGGCGGCGCCGGGCAGGGGGCTGGGGGGGCAGTCGGGGGGGGGGGCGTGCGAAGGCAACCGCGACGCGAAGGAACGGCGAGGCAGTGCCGCCGCGCGGTCTCCAGATCCGCCCAACTCTGCCTCTGCTCAGCCTTCCCTGTTCGCGCGCCTCATCCGCTTCCTCTATCCTGATGCCTCGCGCGCAGGCGGCGGCCGCCAGATGCCCGCTTCGCGGCGGCCGGCGCCCGCGGCAGCCGAGACCTCCGCGCGGAAGCGCCAATCGCAATCGTTTGCGTAGATTTCAACGGTTGTTGCTCAGCAGGTGGTTCTACTGCAACTGGCGCGGGGGGCCGCCCGGCTCGCTGCGGTTGGATTGCTTCCGCCAGTCCGCCCGACCGCCTGACCTCTCGCATCGCCCCCTCCCGCCAGTCGCAGGTTGCAGCCGCCGCCGCCTCGAGACCTCTCTGCAGGTTGGTCGGGGGGGCGGGTGGGTGGAAGGGCAGCGCGCCGTTGGCCGCCCTGGCGACGGCCTGGCACCGCGGCCGCAAGGCTGCATGGCCGCCGCCACGGAAGTCGCAAACCTCCCCCGCTCCCCGGTGGAAGCCCCGCGGTGGCCCCCAGCCCCCATCTCAGGAACCCTGCGCCTGCCTCGGCGGGCGAGGGCTCCCGCGGCGGGACCGTGGGCCGTCGCGTGGACCTTTATGGCAGGGGGGGGGGCCATTGTGCTTTACCGCCTCGGCGGGCGTGGCCTGGTCGCGCCAGTGCATTCCGCCGCCGCCGCCGACGCCGCCTTGCCACTGCTTGCTGCCGCCGCAGATTCCCATTCTTCCCCTCCTTCGCTCGATCGCCTCCGCCTCCTTCCTTTTTTTTTGTTTTTTTTTTTTTTGTTTTTTTTTTTTTTCTCCCCCCCCCCCCCCCTCCTCTCTCCCTCTCTCCCTCTATCTCTCTCTCTCTCTTCTCTCTCTCTCTCTCTCTCTCTTCCCTCTCTCTCTCTTCTCTCTCTCTCTCTCTCTTTTTGCTTTATGTATGATATTCATTTCTTGTTTTTTCTCTCCCTATCTGATATCTCTCTCTCTCTCTCTCTCTCTCTCTCTCTCTCTCTCTCTCTCTCTTCTTTTTTCTTTCCCTCTCTCTCTCTCTCTCTCTTTCTCTCTGGTCGTCAAGCCTTGTGCTGCCGTTTTACCTTTGCAGATCTCCGACCAGCCAGCAGACCCAGGGGCTTTGACCCCTGGGGCCGCCTGGCTCACCAGTTTGATCATCCCCCCAGCAGCGACCGCCCGTTGCTGGTGGTGGTGGGGTGGGGGGTGGGGTCAAGTTAGCCAGCTCGAACGAGCCAGGGGGCTTCGTTCACTCCCACCCGCCCTCCCACAACATAAGAAGCAAATGCGTCGCGTCCGACGCCTGTCGCTCATCTTATATGGTGGGCGGCTAGACGTTCAACGCGCGACATGAACTGCGTCCTACACCCGCCGCGTATTGAACAACGTCGGCGAGAAACAAGACCGCGCGAAATGTACGCCGCGCCCCGCTCCGGTCTCTCATGTTGCGTCGTCGGCGACAACATGTCCCGCGCAGGAAGTGCGCCGCGGCTCATTCCAGCCACGCGTGTTGCACCCCCAATCGTTTCGCTCCTGTCGCGCATGGAGGAGGGGGAGGAGGAGGAGGAGGAGGAGGGGAGGGAGAGAGGGAGGGAGGGATAAATTGAGGAGGCAGAGGAGAATGCCTCTTGGGAATTCGCGGGGCGTCCCATTCCCGCTACGCGATTCGCAGCGCCGATTAGGAGAAAGTGCGTGTTGGCAAAAACAACATCGACGTTGCGGTGTTTTTTTGGCAGGTCGGACGGGGGGTCCCGCGTACGGTTGGCCAGGCTTCCGCGCGCGATGTTCGCCGCGTCCCATTCTTGCTACACTTTTTGCAGCGTCGACGACAAAAAAGAAATTCCATGTTGACGAGAAAAACGTTGATTTTGTATGGTGTTTTGGTGGGTAGGACGCGACCACCCGCTTAGGGCTACCCAAGCGATGTTCATTCCGTCCCATTCCTGCTTCATGTTTCGCAACTCGACGACATGTTGGCGAGAAACAGATCGAGTTTGCGTTGTTTGTGAACAGGTCGGACGGCGGGGCTGCTATCGGCCGGCTATGTGGGGATGTGGGGATGTTTTATCATAGGAAGTAAGGATGGGGTGGGGGGGGGGGGATGGTCAGGTCAGGATGACACAATGGCAGCGAGAAACAGAGAGAGAAAAAAAAAAGATAGCAACATAAACAGTGATAGAGACACCGAGGATAAGAGAAAGAGAAGGAGGGACATCATACATTCAGAGAGAGAGAGAGAGAGAGAGAGAGAGAGCGACACATATATATATATATCATAGATTATAGAGATAGAGAGAGAGAGGAGAGAAGAGAGAGAGAGAGAGAGAGAGAGAGAGAGAGAGAGAGAGAGAGAGAGAGAGAGAAGGAGACAGAGAGAGGCAGAAGGAGAGAAAGAGAGAGAGAGGGGGGAGACAAAGCGAAAGAGAGAGATATCTATACACATACATCTACACAGAGAGAGAGAGAGAGAGAGAGAGAGAGAGAGACAGAGAGAGAGAGAGAGAAAACTACATGATACCGGAGAAAAGCCCCAATCATTTTTTTTTTTGGGCTTTAGGGCTGTGGGGCTATAAGGCCATAGGGCTACAGGGCTAGTGGGCTACAGGGCCATAGGGCTATAGGGCCATAGGGCTATAGGGCTATTGGGCTATAGGGTTATGGGGCTGTAGGGCTATAGGGCTATAGGGCTATAGGGCTCAAAGGCTATAGGGCTATAAGGCTATAGGGCTATAGGGCTATAGGGCTATAGGGCTATAGGGCTACAGGGCTATAGGGCTATAGGGCTATATATAGAGCTACTGGGCACCTGGGCACCCGGCCACCTGGGCACCCAGGCACCCGGGCACACGGGCACCCGGGCACCCGGACGTACGGCGAAAATCGGCGGCAAACTTAACCAAACCATATGAATCCGAGGGAGAGAGAAAGAGAGAGAGAGAGACAGAGAGAGAGAGGGAGATAGAGAGAGAGGGGGGAGACAAAGAGAAAGAGAGAGAGAGAGAGCTATACACATACATCTATACAGAAAG
Source organism: Prorocentrum cordatum (assembly GCA_963575745.1). NCBI lineage: Eukaryota > Dinophyceae > Prorocentrales > Prorocentraceae > Prorocentrum > Prorocentrum cordatum. The sequence goes on from CAUYUJ010003348.1 coordinate 295,396, forward strand.
AGTGAGAGAGAGAGACAGAGAGTGAAAGAGAGAGAGAGAGAGAGAGAGATAGAAAACAAGAAACATAGACAGGGAGAGAGGGAGAGAGAGAGAGAGATATACATAGAGAGAACAAGAGAGAGGGAGAGAGAGGGAGAGAGAGAGGGAGAGAGAAAGAGAGAGCAACAGAGAGAGAGAGAGAGAGAGAGCTGAGAGAACGAGAGAGAGAGAGAGCGAGAGCGAGAGAGAGAGAGAGAGAGAGAGAGAAAGAGAGAGAGAGAGAGAGAAAGAGAGAGAGAGAGAGAAAGCGTAAGATAAAAGAGAGAGAGAGAAAGAGAGAGACAGAGAGATAGATCGAAGAGAAAGAAGGATATCTCTATACAGACACGTATATGGATATATACAAGAGATCACCATCTACAGTATGATTATGTTCAGGAAGGAGAGGGGGAGGAGGAGGGGGAGGAGCTCGCTCCCGCGGCATGCCCCAAACGATGAGGAAGAGGAAGGTGCCCCAAACAATCGCTTGCCCGCCGCCAGCGGGGCCTGGCGGCTCTTAATTTCTACCCGCCCGGTGGCGGTGTGGGCTTCCACTCCGACGACGAGCCCATATTCGACGGCCGCCTCGGGGGGGGAGGATGTGAGTCCTGGGGGGCTTGGCGACTCTTCTCTTGTCGACGTGGCGAACCGACTTAAGTAGATTGACGCAGCTCGATGCTAATTTGTTTGGAAGACGACAAGTCGTGAGATCCCGAAAGAAGACAAATCTTGGAAGATCCCGCGCGAGTGCAGGAACCACACATTTGCTTAAACCCTTAGCGACTGGGGCCCAGGCATTCGACCGCGACGGGAAGACCCGGGCATCCTCGCCTCTCGAACCAACATCGGTTTTTGTTGATTCTGGGAGATTTTATAGCCTGGGGTGGGTCAGCGGCTGAGCGTCGCCGAGAGCGTTCCATGGGTGCCCGAATCGTCCCGAACGGCCGCCAAAGGCCCGAGTTATGGCCCGACAGCTGATCCCCTCGCGTCGTGACAAATATAACGACGAGAGGTTTGTGCCCACTCCCAGCCTTGGAGGCCTTTTCAGATATTGGGCCCTGGGGCCGTCAACAGAACTTCTCGGGACGAAAAGGAAGCCCCGAGGAAGAGGTCCTGACCTTCGGGGGGCCACGTTCCCGGACCTCCGACGTGGACACTTCCCCGGGACCGCTTTGCATCCCGAAGTATTTTTTAACGATCCCGGGGCCCGCAGCCTGGTAATGTGTTCACAATCGTGCGCTGCATGGCGTGGCAACTATGCTCTTCTGGACAAGGGTGATCGTTGCCGGAGCATTGTTGCCCCGCCAATGCGGCGCATGATTGCGAACACAGTGCCGAATGATCAGCTGCAGGCGTGCATGCATGCATTCATGTTGCGCCATCCGTAGCCGCCGAAGCTCGAATCTAGAAGTCATTCGACATGTTCTAGAGCCAAGCAGAGGACAACACTTGTGCGATCAGCTTCAGAGTTCTTTGGTTTCAGGCCCTGGCAGGGGGATAGCGTGTACCGCCGAGGCCCTCGCAGGGGGATGCCGTGCGCAGGAGGGGCCCTCGCGGGTGACTCGCCTCACATGGATACGTAGCGTCCTTTTTGGAGATCGAGGTGGCGCGCTATCTTTGCAGTGCCTGCCGTGGGGGCCTCGGACGCCGGAAAGTGGCGAGGACTTGCCGTCGTTAGCTCTTGCCCGGACACGGGGGCGTGCCGCGGGCTCGCGCGGATGCCTAGGCTGCGCAGGGCGGGGGGAACCGCTGCGGCGTGCGTGGAGTAGCGGCCGCGTGTGAGGGCACAGTCAGCGGAGGGGCTCTTGGAGATCAAACAATCTGGCATCGCCCAGGTGTGTGCACTTTCTCTCGGCGAGGACCATCGAGGAACATCTTGGATCATCTCGCGGAGCAGGAAAGCGGGCGACACCGACACAGCGATGGCAGGGAAAGAGTCCGAGCGATGGGGAACCAGTCCAGGTCTCCCAAATAGGGTTCGAGTTAATGGGGTCTGAGGATAGCGCCGCATCGCCGATGCATCGGCGATGCGGCTCGATGTGGGGCCCGACTTTCTCCACGCCGACGTCGCCGATGCATCGCCGACGTCGCCGATGAATCGCCGATGTGTCGCCGATGCATCGGCGATGCATTGGCGATGCGGCGCGATCCTCCGACCCCATCCACTCGGATCCCACCAAAGAGTCTGGTCAGCGTTTGAGGCGGTCGAGTTCCTTGAGGTGATGAATGGGCGGCTCGGGTGGCACTCAAGCAGCTAAGCAGCTCGCTTGGACCAGTGCTGACCTGAACCGTGCCAGAACACCATTCCTGGGACTTCGACAACGCGACTCAAAGTAACTGTTGCGCCCTAACAATCCTGAATCGCTCCAAAACGCAATTTCTGGTACGGTAATCATGGGAGCCCGTGAAACTCTTGCATTTTTTCCGGGTAAGGGCTCCGGCCCGATTCTCGGTAAGTTTGCGGGCCAAAGGCTTTCCACCAGAATGGTGTCGAGAAGCGGCGCCGGAATTGGACACGTAGTAACCCATGTGCGGAGGGGGGAGTCTCCAACGGGAGTCTCGGCACGCGTGCGTTCGGCACGTGTTTTCACATGTTTCGGGCCACGACGGGGCCGCACGCGAAGGACGCAATTTGCAGGTGGCGAATTCTCTACATGTGAAAATGCGTGCGCGGCGGGGGGGCCCAACATGCCACTGGCGCGTGCGCGCGGGGCACGTGTTTCCACGTGTCCACGGGGCCCCAGGGGGGCCCAACTTGCGGTGGCGAATTTTTCGCACGTGCAATTGCGCGGGCGGAGGGGGGGTCTAACGGAGGGGGGGGGCCCAACAGGCCCAACCTGCGCCTGGCGCGTGCGCGTGGGGCATGTGTGTGTGTGTGTTCACCAATTTGGGGGTGCCGAGTTCTTCACCCGCTAAACATACGTGCGCGGGGGGGCAACATGCCTTTGGCGCGTGCTGATGATGGTTATGCTGGTAATTGTATTGACGATGATGCTGCTGATGATGAGGATCATGCTGATGATGACGATGATGATGATGATGATGATGGTGGTGATGATGATGACGATGAAGACGATGACGACGATGATAATGATGACGATGACGATGCTAATGATGTTGATGATACTGATGATGATGACGATGATGATTTTGATGCTGATGACGATGACGATGATGATGCTGATGATGATGATGGTGTCGGCGTTGATGATGATGCTGCTGATGATGCTGCTGCTGATGATGATTATGCATCTGTCGATGCTGACGATGAAGATGATGATCATGCTGATCATGCTGATGACGATGATGATGACGATGATGGTGGTGATGATGCTCATGCTGATGATTATGATGCTGATGATGATGATGATGCTGATGACGATGATGACGATGACGATGACGATGACGATGATGATGATGATGATGATGATGATGATGATGATGATGATGATGATGACGAGGATGACGATCACGATGACGATGACGATGACGATGATGACAATGCTGTTGATGATGCTGCTGATGACTGATGATGATGCTGATAATGATGCTGCTGCTGATCATCATAATCATGATGCTGACGAAGACGATGATGATGCCGATTACGATGACGATGACGACGACAACGACGACGATGACGAGGATGATGATGCTGATGCTGCTGCTGATGATGATGCTGCTGATGATGACGAGATGGCGATGCTGCTGCTGCTGATGCTGCTGATGCTGATGTTGTTGTTGATGCTGGTGCTGCTGATGATGCTGATGGTGATGATGATGATGATGCTGATGATGCTGATGATGATGATGATGATGTGGATGACGATGCTGATGATGCTGCCGATACTGCTGATGATGATGCGTTTGTCGACGTTGACGATGACGACGAACATGATGATGATGCTGATGCTGATGATGATGATTATTATTCTGGTGATGACGATGATAGTGTTGGTGTTGTTGCTGAAGATGCTGATGATGATGATGATGATGATGCTGATGCTTATGATGATGATGATGATGATGATGATGATGATGATGATGATGGTGATTCTGATAATGGAGATGATGAGCACGATGCTGAAGGCGATGCGGACGGTGATTCTGATGATGGTGACGCTGATGATGATGATGCTGATGATGCTGATGACGATGGTGACGATGATGAGGATAAGATGCCGACTCTGATGGTGATGCTGCTGATGATGATGTTTCTGTTGCTGATGATGCTGCTGCTGATGATGCTTATGATGCTGATGATGCTGATGATGGTTATGATGATGATGATGATGATGATGATGATGATGATGATGATGATGATGCTGCTGCTGTTGCTTCTGATGATGCTGATGATGATGACGATTATGACGAGGATGCTGATAAGGATGCTGATGATGATCATGATACTGATGCTGATGATGATGCTGATTATTCTGCATCTGATGATGATGATGATGACAATGATGATGCTGATGCTGATGACGATTATGATGATGAGGATGATGCTCCTGATGATGATGATGATGATGATGATGATGATGATGATGATGATGAGGATGATGATGAGGATGATGATGATGATGAGGATGATGATGATGATGATGATGATGATGCTGATGATGCTGATGATGATGCTGATGATGGTGCTGATGATGCTGATGATGCTGATGATGCTGATGCTGCTGCTTCTGCTTCTGCTTCTGATGATGATGACGATGATGCTGGTGATGCTGATAATGCTGTTGCTGCTGCTGCTGCTGATGCTGATGATGATTATGAGGAGGAGGAGGAGGAGGAGGAGGAGATGGAGGAAGAGGAGGAGGAGGAGGAGGAAGAGGAGGAGGAGAGAATTGGCGCGTTTGATTGAGAACGCCGACTAATGAGGACGAGGAGGAGGAGGAGGAGGAGGAGGAGGAGGAGGAGGAGGAGGACGATGCCGAGCGACGAGCAACCTGACAGGTGACAGGCCTCGCCGTGCAGGAGGGGGACGACGAGAAGGGGAGGAGGAGGAGGAAGAGGAGGAAGAGGAAGGTGGAGGCAGGAAGATGATGAGGATGGGAAGGAGGAGGAAAGAGGAGGGAGGAGGAGGAGGAGGACGAGGAGGAGGAGGAAGAGGAGGAGGAGGAGGAGGATGAGGAGGAAACACTGAGTGGATTATGAGGAGGAGGAGGAGGAGGAGGAGGACAAGGAGGAGGCGGAAGAGGGTGGGAGGACGAGGAGGAGGAGGAGGAGGAAGAGGAGGAGGAGGAAGAGGATGATGAGGAGGATTTATTCCTCTGCGAGGGCCGTCACCTCAAACACGGACTCCCCCACTGGTCGAGGAACCTTTACACTCCCGAGTCAAGTTACGCTCCATGCCGTGACCCGAGTAGGCTTTGCAACGCAGGCAGATGACCAGGGCGGCTCCATCGGCGCACTCAAGAGCAACAGCATTATGTTGGAGCCTGGCCAGGACCTGGGGATCGAGCTTGTGAAGCACCCGGCAGTGGCCTGGCACAGTCCGATCGACGGAGCGCGAGACCCTGCAGCATGCCTCACATCACCAGAATCTCGAGACCCAGATCCGACGATGAGGGACGAGGTCGGGCCGAGGGGCCGCCTGCGGCCTGACAAGTTGGTCCCCATCCAGCGCGAGCGGTGGCCAGAGGGGCAGCAGCTTAGCCGCCAGCACTCCCACAGCTGGAGCGACAGCAATCTTCATGCAAGTTGCCTCCGCCAGTCTGGAATCTGGCTGAGAATGATGAGACATTGCCGCGACCTGGGCCGACACGCCAACCGAATTCTTCCCAAACAGCAAAACACACCATCCTCGCCGGTGGCTCCGACACTTGAAGGTGAGTTTCCATTTTGTCAACTTGAAAGGGAGCCCAATTCTGGCGAACTGCGCGCAGCCTGCATACGCTTGTGACTGGTCTGGTGATCCCAAGAGAGACGCACATAACCACAAACATTCAAGCAATCCGAACAATAGTAGACTCTCCTGACCGGCATCTAGCAGCAGCCGCAAAATCAAGGTACTCGGCACTCTGGTGGGCCTGAGGGTAGTGAGGCCCGACGGGGCCCCGAATCCTAATCACCTCCTCCATTGCACTTCTGCCCAAAAGCGTAACAGCTTAACCTGCCCGAGACAATTCAGAAATCATATGTTTTAAGCATGACCCGTCCGCGAACGCCTCCCCGCGGAAATCTCTATGAAAGACCAGGTGCTCGAACCCAGGGCAGAGCTCGGTCACCACCCCCTCGTCCTTCAAGGGTCTAGGGTACTGCTCTCCATGATGCGCGAAAACTCCACAGGTTGCTAGCACATCGTCGGCGTCCTGCGCCCACTGACGAACCTTAGCTGGGAATGCAGCTGTTCGGGTGTCATCGCACGCCGAGCAGCGCCAAACGCGGTCCCTGAGTGTGTCCACCTCTTCACCACATAGCCAGCACTCATCGCTGATATGATGCCCCATCCCCTTGGCCCTGGACCGAGCATACATCGCGTGACAACAACACCGATCGGATACACCCTTTCTCGAAGGGAGTCGTCTTGGAGCTGCGAAGCCAAGAGAGGATGCCATCGCAAAGCGCACGACCGACCTGGAGCCGAGCTCCCAGGTCCCACTCCAAAGACTTCGGAATAGCACGCTTCGGCAAATCAAGCCACGGACCATGGCAGGCGCGAGTTCAGTCAGATAAATGTCATTCCCCGTATCATCCCGAAACACAGTGAAGGAGGGGATGGTCCAAGATATACGCTCGAGCGACTTACGCATGGCACTTTTCGGACCCGACACCGACCTCCAGAAGCCATAATCCCTGGAAAAACATTATGCCAAGCCGTTGTCAGCGTGGCGAACGAGACGGAAAACCGGTACAGACGGTGGTGAACAACTAAAGCCTTTTCAGCATATTTGACGATCGGGGAGACCGCGGCGCTACAGGCGGGGCACAACATCTCGACGGGCCGAAATCCCCCCATCGGCTTGGCCGAGAGGACCACGATAACGACGCAACATTGCATGGGGACGAGGGCCGAACGCTCCGTGGTCAAGAGGATGTTACGCAGGGCCTGCAATGTTCCATCACACACCAGAGCGAAATGCTTCATGTTAAACCCATCAACAGACGCCGCTGCGTTCTCTGTGAAGTGAGTCGAGACATCCCGAATATGGTCAGGCTTGATCGGGGGGATAGGGGAACTCAGCGCTGCGCGTTCAAACATGGCGCTCGTTGCGCGTCCCCCCAGATGCCCGAGAACTTGTGACTCTCCCCCCTGAGCAGACAGAGGGGGTCGACCACCGCAACCCCTTCAGACGACAGCGTTGTGATAGGGGTCCAAGGGGTGGCACCTTTAGAGACCATGTGAAGGCGCTTAGCTCCTTTACCGGCCCGAAACAGCAGCCAGTCCCTCCATTCGTTGTGGGCGGCCTTGCGGGCGTCCTGCTCAACGCTCGTCATGGCTTCCCTGAAAGCAATCATCCTGGGCTGGTACTGATCGACATTATGCTCATCGCTGAGCTCGGCGGCGCCGAGGGTGGGCTTCTGGAGCAGGAGGGCCCACTCGCCGATGAGCGCAAGGAGCTCAGTAGGGCGGCTGGGCTTGACAGAGTCTAGACAGCGCGCTAAGGCCGCGGCTGGCGCTCGAAGCTTATCGCGCA
>CAUYUJ010003348.1:308056-313056 GCA_963575745.1 Prorocentrum cordatum
GCGGTAGCGGCTGCAGACAAGCAAATGGAAAGTGTCGCACGCGCGTCAGAACAAATTCTGACTCCACTTCCATACCGTCTTCGTGGATCCTGCAAGTTTTCAACGATTGTGCGCGGCGCTAGGTTCACAACCACATTTTGAAAGTGAACGCCCTGCATCCGTGGAACCAATGTGCGCGGCGCTACGGCGAGAGCCATATTTTGAAAACAGACAGCCCTCAGTCCGTGAGACTCCTGCGATGTTTGAAACGAATGTGCGCGGCGCTAAGGGGCAACCACATTTTGAAAACCACCCGCCCGACACGCCCGGCCCGCCCTTCCGACCGGCCTCGGGGTGCGATTGGGAGGAGTTAAGTTATGTATAAGGAAAAGGAATGGAGGAGGAGGGGGAGGAGGAGGAGGAGGAGGAGGAGGAGGAGGAGGACGAATACTATGACAAGCGATATGAAGCATAAGAGGAGGAGGAGTTGTAGTGCTGCGTCGGCCGATCACGGATTGACCAGGCGCGCTGAGGTCTGCGAGGTCTGCGAGGAACCGGGACAGGAGCAAGGGGCATGACGATGAAGGAGGAGGAGGAGGAGGAGCAGGAGGAGGAGAAGCAGGAGGAGGAGGAGGAGGAGGAGCAGGAGCAGGAGCAGGAGCAGGAGCGGCAGAAGCAGGGCCCAGGGCAGGAGCGGTGTTCAGAAGCGGGGGGCGGCCAGGATTGCAGAGGGACACGTGCATCATCTCGCTGTCGCTGACGGAGCCTGGGGAGGTGGGCTGTGGTGTGGGCAGCCGCTGGTTTGAGGTCAGCCGCCCCGAGGAGGAGGAGGAGGAGGAGGAGGATCAGGAGGAGAGGATGAGGAGGAGAAGGAGATGAGGAGGAGGAGGAGGGTGGGAGGAGGATCGGGGGGGGAGTCGAGTCGGGGTCGGAGTCGGAGGGGGGCGGAGGAGGAGGAGGAGAGGAGGAGGAGAGGAGGAGGCGAGGAGGGAGAGAGGCGGAGGAGCAGGAGCAGGAGAGGAGCAGGAGGAGCATGAGTAGCAGGAGAGCAGGAGGAGGGGGAGGAGGAGGAGAGGGAGGATGAGGAGGAGAAGGAGGAGGAGGCGCTGGAGGAGAAGGAGGAGGAGGAGCAGGGGGAGGAGGAGGAGGAGGAGGAGGAGGAGGAGGAGGGAGGAGGAGGAGGAGGAGGAGGAGGAGGAGGAGGAAGGAGAAGGCGGAAAAACGCAGGTGGAGTAGGGAAGCAGGAGGAGGAGCAAGAACAGAGGAGGAACAGGAACAGAAGAAGCAGGAGGAGGGAGGAGGGGGAGGAGGAGGAGGGGAGGAGGTGGGAGGAGGAGGATGGAGGAGGAGGAGGAGGAGGCGGAGATGGGGGAAAACGAGGAAGGAGGAGGCGACTACTACTACTACTACTACTACTACTACTACTACTACCACTACTACTACTACTGCTACTACTACTGCTACTACTACTCCTACTACTACTACTACTACTACTACTACTACTACTACTACGACTACTACTACTACTACTACTACTACTAGTACTACTGCCAATAATAATAATGATAATAATAGTAATAATGCTACGAATACTAACAATACTACTAATCATAATCATATCAGTAACACTACTACTAATACTAATACTATGATGATGCTGATGCTACTGATGATGAGGAGGAGGGGAGGAGGGGGAGGGGAAGGAGGAAAGGGGAGGCGGAGGAGGAGGAGGGGGAGGAGGAGGAGAAGGGTGAGGAGGAGGAATAGGAGAATGAGGAGGAAGAGGAGGAGGAGGAGGAGGAGAAGGAGGAGGATGATGATGATGAGGAGGAGAGGGAGCATGATGCTGCTGCTGATGATGATGCTGATGATGCTGATCCTGATGATGATGCCGATGACGATGATGGTGGTGATGCTGATGGTGATGATGCTAATGCTGATGCTGATTATGTTGACTGTGACGATGCTGGTGATGCTGATGCTGATGATGTTGCTGATGCTGATGCTGATGCTGCTTATGATGATGATGATGATGATGATGATGATGATGATGATGATGATGATGATGATGATGTCGATGGTGATGATGATGATAGCGATGCTTAGTGTCATGCTAATGATTTTGATGATGTTGATGTACATTATGGTGGTGATGCTGTCGCTGATGATGATGCTGGTGCTGTTGATGTGGTTGACAATTCTGATGATGGTATTTCTGCTGATTATGATGATGCTGATGCTGCTGCTGATGATTTTGACGGTGATGATGGATGAGGATGATGGTGTTGATGATGATGCTAATGATGCTGATGCTGATGCTGATGATGATGATGATGGCGACGATGATGATCATCATGGTGATTCTGATGAGGGTGATGCTGCTGCTCATGATGATGCTGATGGTGATGATGATGATGCTTACGATGCTGCTCATGATGCTGCTGATGCTGATGCTGATGCCGACGGTGATGCTGATGCTTATGCTGGTGCTGATGCTGCCGATGATGCTGATGATGCTGATGATCATGCTGCTGCTGATGCTGATGCTGACGATGATGCTGATGATGCTGATGATGGTGATGATGATGCCGATGATGATGATGCTGCTGAGGCTGCTGCTGCTGATGATGATGATGATGATCATGTCTAGGATGATGCTGCTGGTGATGATGCTGTTGAGGCTGATGATGCTGCTGACGATGATGCTGATGTTGATGATTATGATGATGATGTTGTTGATGATGATGATGTTGCTGCTGATGCTGATGCTGACGATGATGCTGATTATGATGCTGATGATGCTGCTGATCATGCTGCTGCTGATGAGGATGCTGATGATGATGATGATGATGCTGAGGAAGAGGACGAGGAGTAGGAGTAGGAGTAGGAGTAGGAGTAGGAGTAGGAGTAGGAGTAGGAGTAGTAGTAGTAGTAGTAGTAGTAGTAGTAGTAGTAGTAGTAGTAGTAGTAGTAGTAGCAGGAGGACGCGGAGGAGGAGGAGGAGGAGGAGGAGGAGGAGGAGGAGGAGGAGGAGGAGGAGGGTATTGGGTTGGAGGAGGGAAACGGGGGAGGAGCTCAATCTACTCGGCCAGCCTCTTCTTACAGGCCAGCCGGGCACGTACTCCCTGTACTGCGAACTCGCCCCTATTGCCCTGCCCATCGCTTGTGCGCAAGACCTCCTCTTGGCAACTTCGGCTAGACACTTCGAGGACACCTGAAACAGGTAATCCTCCAGACCGTACGCCCACCGGGCACTTGATGATTGTGATTATGATGCTGATGGTGATGATGTTGGTTGAGGTGTTGATGACGATGATGATCATGATGATGAGGCGGCTGCTGATGATGATGATCGTGCTGATGATGACACGGCTGCTGGTGATGCTGCTGACAACGATGCCGCATCTCCTGCTGATGATGATGCCGATTTCGATGGCGATGCTGATGGTGATGGTGATGATGATGGTGGTGGTGCTGGTAGTGATGCTGATGATGATGCTGACGATGATGCTAAAGCTGATGCTGATGATGGTGATGATGAGGATGCTGCTGATGATGATGGTGAGGATGCTGATGCTGATGATGATGATGCTGACGCTGGGGATGATGCTGATGATGCTGATACTCATTGTGATGATGATGCTGATGCTGATACTGATAATGTCGATTCTGAGGATGATGTTGCTCCTCATGGCAATGATGGTGATGCTGATGTTGAAGCTGCTGCTGGTGGTTGTGATGTTGATGATGCTGCTGATGAGGATACTGCTGATGTATGATGGTTCTGGTGATGCTGATGCTGAGACGACGATGATGATGCTGATGGGATGCTGGTGATACTGATGAGGATTCTGATGCTGATGCTGATGACGATGATGATGATGATGATGATGATGATGATGATGATGATGATGATGATGCTGATGCTGATGCTGATGCTGATGATGATGATGATGATGATGATGCTGATGCTGCTTATGCTGATGATGCTGATGCTGATGATGATGACGATGATGATGATGAGGAGGAGGAGGAGGAGGAGGAGGAGGAGGAGGAGGAGGGGGAGGAGGCGGCGGATCAGGGGGATCGGGATGATGAGGAGGATCGGGAGGATCGCGATGATCAGGAAGAGGAGGATGAGGATGATGAGGATGATGATGATGCTGACGATGATGATTCCGATGTTGCTGATGGGGGTGATGCTGATGACGATGATGATCATGAGGAGGATGAGGAGGAGGAGCAGGGAGATGATCATGCTGATGATGCTGATGCTGATGCTGCTGCTGCTGCTGCTGATGATGATGATGATGATGATGATGATGATGATGGTGAGGCTGACGATGATCATGATGCTGATGGTGGTAATGATGATGATCATGATGCTGATACTGATGGCGTTGATCATGGTGACCATGCTGATGCTGCTGATGATGATGCTGATGATTATGCTGATGTCGATGATGATGCCGATGGTGATGATGATGCTACTGATGACGTTGATGCTGATGCTGCTGATGAACATGATGCTGATGACGTTGATGATGGTGACGATAATGCTGATGCTGATGCTGCTGGTGATGATGGTGATGATGCTTATGAGGATGACGAGGATGATGCTGCTGCTGATGATGGTGATGCTGCTGATGATGCTGATGCTGATGATGCTGATGACGTTGCTGATGCTGATGATGACGATGCGGATGATGATGATGATGGTGGTGATGCTGACGATGATGATTCTGATACTGTTGATGAGGATGATAATGATGATGGTCATGAGGAGGAGGAGAAGAAGGAGGAGGAGGGGGCTGATTTTGCCGATGATGATGCTGATGCTGATGATGATGGTGATGCTGACGATGATGATGCTGATGCTGCTGATGATGATGATGATGATGGTGGTGGTGGTGGTGATGATGATGGTGATGATCATGATGATGATGATGATGCTGATAGTGATCATGATGCCCATGCTGATGCTGCTGATGATGAAGATGCTGCTGATGATGATGCTGATG
>CAUYUJ010003348.1:314655-324655 GCA_963575745.1 Prorocentrum cordatum
GAGGAGGAGGAGAAGGAGGAAGAGGAGGGGGTACAGGAGGTGGGGGAGGAGAAGGAGGATGATAAGCAGGACGTGCAGGTGGTAGCGGCTGCAGACAAGCAAACATAATGTGTCGCACGCGCGTCAGAAGAACGTTGGGCGGCCCTCCATCCGTGAAACATTTGCGTGTTTTTGAAACGAATGTGTGCGGCGCTAAAGCGAGAGCCACATTTTAACAACGGGCCGCCCTCTATCTGGGAAACACTTGCAACATTTCAGCTTAAGGATCGTAACTGGTGAGGAAGTCTCAGGCGAGTCGCCTGATCCGCCCTACCGGGACGCCTCGGGGTGCGACAGAGAGGATTTATTTGTAAGGAAAGGGACTGGAGGAGGACGAGGAGGAGGAGGAGGAGGAGGAGGCGGTCGAGGCGGAGGAAGAGAACGAGAAGAATTATGAGGAGGAGGAGGAAGAGGAGGAAGAGGACGAGGACCAGGAGGATCAGAAACACGGCGGGACGCCGCCGCCCGCCGCTGGCGCGCCCGCCGCCAGGTGAAGCTCAAGCGGGCCTTCTGCCTGGGCGCTGCGGACCGTCGCACGCGGGCCGTGGAGCTCCGCTGGGGGCTTTGCGCGGCTCGGGCCCCGCCACTGTGGCTCGAAAATGGGGCCCTGGTTGGAGGTTGCTAACTACATCCTTCTACTACTTCTACTACTGCTCTGCTCCTGCCACTGCTGCTGCTGCTGCTGCTGCTACTGCTACTGCTACTGCTCTAGCAATAATGATTATTCGTATTCCTACTACTACTACTACTACTACTACTACTACTACTACTACTACTACTACTACTACTACTACTACTACTACGGCTATTAGTACGACTACTACTACCACTACTACTACTACTACTACTACTACTACTACTACTACTACTACTACTATTACTACTATTTCTACTACTACTACTACTACTACTACTAATTCCACTACCACTACTACTACTACTACTACTACTACTACTACTACCACTACTACTACTAGTACTACTACTACTACTACTACTATTATTACTACTACTACTACTACGACGACGACGACAACTACTACTACTACTGCTGCTGCTACTACTACTACTACTACTAGTACTCGTACTAGTACTAATATTTCTACTACTACTACTACTACTACGACTACTACTACTACTACTACTGCTACTACTACTACTACTACTGATGCTGCTGCTACTACTACTACGACTACTTCTATTACTACTACTTTTACTGCTACTACTCCTTCTTTTTCTTCTACTGCTGCTACTAGTACTGCTACCTCCACTACTACTACTACTACTACTACTACTACTACTACTACTACTATTACTTCTACTACTACTACTACTACTACTACTACTACTTCTACTCCTACTAGCTACTACGACTACTACTATTATTATTACTACTACTACTACTACCACGATTATTACTGGTATACTAGTACTAGTACTTACTACTAGTACTAGTACTAGTACTAGTACAGTACTAGTACTAGTACTAGAACTAGAAACTACTACTACTACTACTACTTACTTCTACTTGCTACTACTACTACTACTACTACTACTACTACTACTACCACTACTACTACTACTACTACTGCGACTACTACTACTACTACTACTACTACTACTACTACTACTACTACTACTACTACTACTACTACTACTACTACTACTACTACTACTACTAATACTACTACTACTACTACTACTACTACTACTACTACTACTACTACTACTACTACTACTACTACTACTACTACTACTACTACTACTACGAGTACTAGTGCTAGTACTAGTTCTACTACTATTACTACCCGTACTACTACTACCAGTCACGCTGCCGCTGCAGGCGCGGCACCCCGCGCCAACACGGCGCGATTTCGTGGGAGGCAGGCATGGGCATCCGCCCATCGAGCCTCAAACTAGGATGCCCATCCCTGTCGATGAACAGGCATGGGCATCCCACTCTCGCAGCGAGGGTGCTTCTAGTCATCTGGAAGCAACGGCTTGCGTAATTGCTGCATGAAGGCCCTGTTGCCATAGCGAGCGCGGCAGCCTCCGGCACCGAGGGTGTGAAATAGGCGCCGTTCTGGTCTGGATGCCCAGCCCTGTCGATGGACAGGTGTTGGAATCCACGCATCGTGTCTCAAGCTAGGATGCCCATCCCTATCGATGGACAGGCATGGGCATCCCTCCCCCGAAATGAGGGTTGCTTGGCGTACAAAAACTGTGGTCCGCTTAGACGGAAGTGGGGCGGCCTGATTGCCGTTGCGGGCGCGGCAGTCTTCGACATCGACGGTGTCAGGTAGGCGACGGTTTTGTTTAGATACCGTCGGGCCCACCGGTCGAATGAGCGGTGAGGCGTCAGCCTCGAGGTAGAAATGCAAGTCCTTTTGCCGCCGCGCGAGACCGCGCCACATCAACAGTATCAAATTACAGTACCATGTGCTAACGTTACCAATACGTAGGACGAGAATGCGGTGACATTAGCCCGGCCTGCCTTCGCCGAGAATGCGGTGACATTAACCCGGCTGGCCAATCGAGCACGATCGTTCTTTGTTGTGGAACAAACGGTCAGGAGGACAAAACATTTTGGCATTGGTGGTGTCAAATCGGGTCTGGATGCCAACCCCTGTCGATGGACAGGTGTTGGTCCCCACCCCAGGGCCGAATGCTAGGCTGCCCATCCCTGTCGATGGACAGGCATGGGCATCCCCTTTCTTCACCTACGGCACTGGCGGTGCCAAATAGCCTAAAGCTAAGATGTCCACCCCTGTCGATGGACAGGTATGGGCATCCCCCCCCACCCAGCAATGGGCGGGGTGCTTGGCATGTGAAAACTTGAGCCCGATTAGGCGGCCGTGGGAAGGCCAGATTGTCGTTGCGGGCGCGGCAGTCACCACCCATGGAGCCCTGAAGAGGGGCCAGCGAGGACCCGAGCGGGCCCCAAGAGGAACCCAGAACGGCTATGCGAAGCACGAGTAGGTTAGCCCCTGCTCAGAGGAGGGGGGGAATTATTTGAGTTCTGTTCATTCTGAGGACCCGGGCCCTCTCTCTATTGGCTTCGAGGGGCACCGCCTCCCCCGCACAGAACTTGAGCGATGTATCGGGATGATAGGCCCCGCTGCGGCCAACTCGCGTGGCCTCACCCTCACCTCCTGCGCCCGCCCCCTTCCCCCCACCGCCGCCGCCTCCAGCGGAGGCGGAAGCAGCTACAACTGTTCAGGGCATTGGCCACGAGAGGGCATGGAAACGCTCACGCTGGGCATGCCGGCGTCGCGTCCAGTTTGTGAGAGCGCAAGCCGTCGCCAACGATATCCCCATGCCGTGGCTACAATGCTGCTTTGAGCGATCATGTGCTCAATGCCCGCAAACATACTCTGCATATCTCCAACTCTGCGTTGGGAGTCATTTTCATGTGCAGTAGCGGTGGCGCGTATTCGGCAACAGGGGCGCTCAGGAGGCTAGGCCAAGATTCCCTCACATACTTCCCGTCCAATGGAGCGAAGCACTCCTGGGACCGCTTCGCTCGAGGACAGCACCCGCATACTAAAGTAGGCCTTGCAATTTGCCTGGAAGAGTTTTTCCCAGTCTCCGCTCTCAGCTAACGTACGGTCTCTCTCATGAAAACAGGATCGGGGCGCCCATCGTCACATCGTTGTCGTTGACGGCACTGGGATGTGTCGCTTCGCTTACGGGCTGTGGGCCTCCTGGCGCCTCGCCGCTGCCCCCTTGGGCCCGCCTCGCCCCCGCCGGCGGGCCCCTTGGCAGGCGTACCTTATGCGCCGCTTAAGGTACGCCTGACCTGGGCGCCCCGCGGCCCCCCTGGCTTGGCCCGCAGAGCCCGACTCGGGCCCCCGCGGGTTTCGCCGTGGCCCCCCCCGGTCCCGCCCTCGGCCCCGCCGGCGGGCCGCTAGGCAGGCGTACCTTAAGCACCGCTTAAGGTACGCCTGACTTGGGCGCCCCGCGGCCCCCGCGGCCCGGCCCCGTGCCCCCGGCTTGGCCCCGCGGGCTCTGGCTTTCGACTCAGGCCCGCCTTGTGGCACAGTGAGTGGCTATGCGAAGCATGAGTAGGCTAGCCTCCGTTCAGAGGCGGGAATTTTGCCATCTTCCCTCTTTGCTGGGGAATCTCTTCAGTCTTTCCGACAGTCCAGCTTGAACCAATAGGGGCCTTCAGGTTCTATCCGCCCTGACTGCACCATCCCATCGGGCGCTGCGTTCATGCTGGGCTGTCGCACTCGAGGGAGGGCGAGCTTTGTTGGACAAAGCCAGCGTTGTATTGTGGGACGCCCTCCAGACATATTTCGCTTTGCCCCAAAGTGGTCCTGACCTTGAGTGGTGCAAGGGTGGTAATACCAGGTCGCTGGCTTCACCCATGAGGCTAAGGCGCCCCGAAGCCATATCACTTCAAGTCCTCGTCCTCCGCCTCCTCCTACTACTACTCCTACTACTACTCCTGCTACGACTACCACCACTACTACTGCTACTTCGGCGACCTCATCTTATTCTTATTATTTCTATTATTATTATCATTATTATTTTTATTACTACTACTAATACTACTACGACTACGACTACGACGACTACTACTACTACTACTACTACTTTTACTACTACTTCTACTAATACTATTGCTACTACTACTAGCATTACGACTACGACTACGGCTGCAATTTTGACTACGACTACATTTACGACGACGACTGCTAGTACTATTATTGTTATTGTTACCACCACCGCTGCCATCACTACTACTCCTACTAATTTCACCCTTGCGACTGCTACGACGACTTTTCCACAACAGCAACAGTAACGACGACGACTACTACTACCACTACGACTACGACTACTACTACTATTATTATTATTGGCATTGTTATTAATGATCATTACTACTACTACTACTACTGCTACTACTACTACTTCTACTACTACTACTACTACTACTACTACTACTACTACTACTAATCGTACCACTCCTATCACGACTAAGACTACGACTACGGCTGCTACCATTATTATTCTTATTGTTACTACCACTAGTTCTATTTGCACGACATACTACCACTACTATCATTAGTCTTTTTATTAGTATGACTACTACTACTACCACCACCACTACTACTACTACTACTACTGCTGCTGCTGCTGCTACTACTACCACCATTAATTACTACTACTACTACTACTACCACTAGTATTCGTATTGCTTCTAGTAGTAGTGGTAGTAGTAGTAGTAGTAGTAGTAGTAGTAGTAGTAGTAGTTGTAGTAGTAGTAGTAGTACTACTACTACTACGACTACCACTACTACTACTACTACTACTACTACTACTACATACGACTACTATCTACTTACTACTACCTACTACTACTACTACTACTACTACTACTACTACGACTACTACGACTACTACTACTACTTCTTCTACTACTACTACTACTACTACTACTGTTGCGGCTACTACTACTACTACTACTACTACTACTACTACTGCTAGTGCTTCTACTACTACTACTACGACTACTGCTAGTACTCCTACTACTTTTACTTCTACTTCTAGTGCTACTATTACAACAACAACAACTACCACTACTACTACTACTACTGCTACTACTACTGCTGCTACTGCTGCTGCTACTACTACTACTACTACCACGACTACTTCTAGTAGTAGTAGTAGTAGTAGTAGTAGTAGTAGTAGTAGTAGTAGTAGTAGTAGTAGTACTTGCTTCTATTACTATCACTACTACTACTGCGACGACGACGACGGCGACGACTACGACTACGACTACGACTACGACTACGACTACGACTACGACGACGACTACGACTACGACTACGACTCTTATTATTTCTATTTTTACTACTACTACTACTACTACTACTACTTCTTCTACTACTACTACTACTACTACTACTACTACTACTACTACGACTACACTACGACTACCGACTCTACACTAACTCGACTACGACTACGACTATACGACTACGACTACGACTACG
This sequence comes from Prorocentrum cordatum, assembly GCA_963575745.1. NCBI lineage: Eukaryota > Dinophyceae > Prorocentrales > Prorocentraceae > Prorocentrum > Prorocentrum cordatum. The sequence continues at coordinate 320,697 of CAUYUJ010003348.1, forward strand.
ACTACTGACTACGACTACGACTACGACTACTACTATACTACTACTACTACTACTACGACTACTACGACTACTACTACTACTACTACTACTTACTACTACTTTGCTGCTACTGCTACTGCTACTACTACTACTACTGCTACTGCTGCTGCTTCTTCTACTACTACTACTACTACTACTACTACTACTACTACTACTACTACTACTACTACTACTACTAGTACTATTAGTTCTACTACTACTACTACTACTACTACTACTACTACTACTACTACTACTACTACTGCTGCTGCTGCTGCTGCTGCTGCTGCTGCTGCTGCTGCTGCTGCTGCTGCTGCTGCTGCTGCGGCTTCTTCTGCAGCTGCTGCTACGATCTTACCAGTGCGACTAAAAAGGGGGCAAGACGAGGAGAGGAAGGAATAGTTGTTTTGTCCGCCGAGAGCTTAGGGGGGGTCCCTGGTAGCATTCAAGACCCTGTGAGGTTCAAGGTGCCCCGCTTTCCGTTCCAGGTGGGGCCTTCCTGGAGATCCTGTGGACACCTCGGCCAGGGGCCCTTCTGGCAACCCTCTACCTGAGGGATGGGGCCCGCAGTCGAGGAAGAAAAACGGTCCGCGCGGACTTCTTGGATTGTCGCCCGCCAGGGAGGGGGATTCAGCGTCGACCCAAGAATCCGCGCGGACCTCCGAAAGTTTTGCTCGTGCTGGTTTTTGTTCTTCTATTGAGGGCGAGTGGCCTGAAACAGTGAAGGTGCAGCGTGGGATCCCTTCCCTGTCCTCAGGGCTTCATTCCTCGGGGCCCCATCCTTGAGCCGCCGAGCGTCCGCGGACACTCGGATCTCGCCATGAAGGTAGTGGGGTCATTTGGCGCCACGCGCAGGGGTGGTTGGCGCGAGGGTGGTGGCCTTTCAAGAGGGCGGGGGACTCTGGCAGTGTGGATTCCTCAATCAGTAGGGGGGCTGGCAATTCGTCGTGGCCCGAGTCTCAGCTGGGGGTTTTGGGCCTCTGGAGGCCTGTTCGGGGGCCCAGGGACAGCGAACAAAACGGCTCGGGGATGAAGAGTAGGCGCCCGGGGAAGGGGTCGAGAGTTCTGGGGGCCAAGGTCAGACAAGTCGGGCCGCTGGATGCCAGGGTCCGTGGATCGCCGGTCGCTGAGCGTCCATGGTGTCCGTCGGGGCCCCAGTCGGGGCTCCGCCGTCTTGGACTCGTCGATCGGAGTCCCACCGGTGCTCCTGTTCCTTGCAGGTCACCCGCAGGGCCGCTCTGAGCTGGTCTCTCGCTTCGCGCGTCGTGGCCTGGGTCGCTTCGTGGCCTGAGGTGCTCATCCTGGGGAGGCGGGGCGCAGGCGCGAGGAGAAGCGCGCAGGGCGACTCGCGCAGCGCGAAGCGCGATGTCGGGTGACCTAGGCTCCGTCGTGTACCGTGCGTCGTCGGCCGGGGCCAGGGAAGCCGATCGTGTTTTCAGATCGGCAGATCCGGGAGTTGCGACTCTTCCAGCAGGCGTTTTCTCGGGGAGGCGTAAAGCTCGAGTTCGCCGGAGCTCGGGCTTGTCGACGCTTTTTGACGGGCTCTTCCTGGATTTTGACGGTCCGGGATGTTGGCAGTGTGAGCTCGCGACACATTTCAGATTGGGTCTCGTCATTTTCCTGACGGCCCCGTCAGGCCAACCAGAGTCCCCCGAACCCGAGTCTGACGTCTCCCCGATCTTCATCAGATTTCGGGCCGCGGCACAACCACACATCGATCCGGCTCGGAAAATGCTGCAGAAAGATGGGACCTGGGGTTCTGGTCGTGATTTTTCACGATGCTGTTTTCTTCTCGTAACTTAGAACTTCAGGGCAGATCGGTAGATCCGCCCGCACCTCCAGTGTGGGTGGTGCCTCCGAGGCCATGGGGACATCATGATCCAGAGGCTTCGTTCTGCCGCCTGGCGCTCGCAGGGTTCAGGAATGACGCCAGGGGGTGAAAGGAGGGGACATATGATGATGATGAGGATGATGATGATGATGATGATGCTGGTGATATGGTGATAATGATGATGATTGAATCGGATGACGATGATGACGATGATGCCGATGATGCTACTGACGATGATGATGCTGCTGATGATGATGATGCTGATTCTGATGATGATGATGGTTACGGCGACAGTGATGGTGGTGATGCTCATGATGATGGTGATGCTGATGACGATGACCTTGATGGTGATGATGATGATCATGCTGATGCTGCTGATGATGATGGTGGTGGTGATGATGATTATGATGATGATGACGACAACGGCGACGACGACTGATTCTCATTTTGATTTCGTGTAACCAGGGTGGTAGGACCTGATAAGATGTGATGCGAGCTATTTATCAGGAAGATGTGAGGATCCTGGTAATGAGGAGGATGCAGGAAAGGATGCAGAGAATTATCCCAGTGCGACCCTACCTAGGAGTTGGAGCCCCCATGGAAGCAGCATTGGTAGTAACACTAAAGTTAAGCTCAAGCTAAACTAAAGCAATCTAAATCTAAGTTAAAACTAAGCTAAAACTTAGCTAAAGCTAAGCTGAAGCTAAGCTAAAGCTAAGCTAACGATAAGCTAACGCTAAGCTAAAGCTAAGCTAAAGCTACGCTAAATCTAAGCTCAAGCTAAGGTGCAGCTAAGCTAAAGCGAAGGTAAAGCTAAGCTAAAGCTAAGCTACATCTAAGCTAAAGCTAAGCTGCAGCTAAGATAAAGCTAAGCGAAAGCTAAACGAACGTTAAGCTAGAGCTGAACTATAGATAATATGTAGCTAAGCTAAAGCTAAGGTGAAGCTAAGCTAAATCTTCGCTAAATGTAAGCTAAAGCGAAGGTAAAGCTAAGCTAAAGCTAAGCTAAAGCTAAGCTACAGCTAAGCTACCGCTAAGCTACAGCTAAGCTAAAGCTAAGCTAAAGCGAACTAATCTATGCTATGCTAAGCTATGCTAAGCTATGCTATGCAATATTGTGCCATGTTATGTTATGCTGTGCTATGCTATGTCATGCTATGCTATGCTACGCTAAGCTAAGCTACATTAGGCTAAGCTAAGCTCAGCTAAGCTAAGCTAAGTTATGCCAAGCTAAGCTAAGCTAAGCTAAGCCGAGCTAAGCTAAGCCAAGCTAAGCTAAGACGAGATAAGCTAAGCCAAGCTAAGGGGGCGCTATGCTAAGCTATGCTAAGCTATGCTTTGCAATACTGTGCTATGTTATGCTATGCTGTGCTATGCTATGCCATGCTATGCTATGCTACGCTAAGCTAAGCTACATTAGGCTAAGCTAAGCTAGGCTAAGCTAAGCTAAGCTAAGCTAAGGTAAGCCAAGCTAAGCTAAGCTAAGCTAAGCCAAGCTAAGCTAAGCCAAGCTAAGCTAAGACGAGATAAGCTAAGCCAAGCTAAGGGGGCGCGACTGGGGGAACCGCGGGGCGGGCACTGGGGGAACCGCCCGGGGCGTGTAGCACTGCCCGGCCCCTTTAAGCTAGAGAGTAAGAACCCTTCTAGGCAGAGCCTAGGTAGGGAATGAGGAGGACAGAGCGTGATGATGACGAGAAGCGGAGGAGGAGGAGGAGCAGGAGGAGGAGGAGGAGGAGGATAATGACTGTTTCTGAGAATGAGGATAGTAATGATGTTGGCCGGCTTCTGATGAGTATGCGTATGAAAATGACGTTGCTGCTGATGATGAGGACGATGATGGCGACGATGATGACGATGGTTCATGAATACATTGATTCTGATGATGGTAGTGGCGATAATGCTGCTGCTGGTAATGACGGCGATGAGAACGACGATGCTTATGAGGACTAGGATGGGCATGCTGCTGACAATGACGATGCTGCTGATGATGATTATGACGATGGCGATGACGCTGATATTACTGATGATCATGAGAGTGAAACTCATGATCACAATGATGATGGTACCGACGATTATGCTGATGATTCGGATGATGATGGTGACGGCGGTG
>CAUYUJ010003348.1:329655-332155 GCA_963575745.1 Prorocentrum cordatum
GTGTTTTCTGCTCGTAGGCCCCTTCCTGCTAATCCCGTGCTCCATCTTTCTCCCTACCCATTCCATCCGTCATTTCTTCCCCTGCCTTCGGGGCTGCACAAATTACACGTGGCAGTAAGGAAGATATACCCCTAGAGGGGGTACGATCGAAGACGAAGAGGGCGGGTGTCGAGGGTTTGGGATATACGTGTTGAGTGTCACGTGTGCAGGTAAGAACGAGTTTTAAACTGATAGTTGAGTTCTCATTTCGAAAAAATGTTTGTTGATCTCCCTCTACCCGGTAACCATTCTATGATGTAGTCGAAATGCTTCTTCTGGGGTTCGCACCTTGTTTTTTGCAAGGGGGAGCGAGGTGTCACCAAATTGCGCCCGTGGCCCCCAGCTTACAATCACAGCATCAACGGCTCCCGCCTGATACTTCCTCACAACGTATTCCCAAATCGCGCTCTCACGCGGGACTTCTTCGCAATTTTTGCAGGAATCGCGTGCTCGCGTGGGACTCCCTCGTAATGTATTCAGACGCCGCGCCCTCGACACTCAGGAATCACGCTCTCGCTGTGGATGCCCTCGCGATTTATTCGGGAATCGCGCTATCTCTCGAGACTTTCCCGCGATTCATGCAGGACGCACGCTTCGGCAACCCGCCTGCTCGAGCTGGCCGCCTGAGCTCGCCTTCCCAACCCGCCTGTGAGGGTCTACCCGTCCGACCTGCCCGTCTGGTTCTGCCAGGTGTTCTCCGCTCCTAGCCCCCATCCTGCTACTCTCTCTCGTGCTCCATCCTTCTCCCTCCCCCTTCCCCCTTGTCCCTTCCTTCCATCCGTCCTCTCTTCCCTTGCCTGAACGGCTGCACGTGAGCAGGTAACGCGTACTAAACAATTATTATTGTTGGATCCCTTAAAGGCGCTTTGGCGCTCTCGCCTCGGCGCCGGCTACATTTTCATTGAACATGAGGTTTTTGCTCGAGCGGTTTGGGGGACCGCCAAAACCGGCCCCCCGACAACAACAACGTTCCCGCTCGAGACTTCCTCCTTTTTTACTCAGGGCTGGTGTTCTTGCTCGCCGCCGCAAACCGGCGTCCCAGCAAAACCAGCTCTCCCGCTCGATAGTTCCTCCCGCTCCCGTTTTACCTTGGACTGGCGCGCTAGTCTTTCTTTCATCGGCGCCGCCCCCAGCAAAAACGCTCCCGCTCGAGACTTCCTCCCTTTTTTACTCAAAAGGCGGTGCTCCTCCTCGCCACCGAAAACTGCCGCCCCGACAAAATCAGCGCTCCCGCCTGAGACTTCCCTTTGTTTTGCGCTGGACTGGCGCCCGCCTCTCTTTTGAATCGGCGCCGTTCCCAGCAAAAACAACGCTCCTGCTCGAGATTCCCTTTTTCTTTTTTTCCTCAGGACGGTGCTGTTCCTCGCCGCCGACAGCCCCCGTCCCGACAAAACCACAGCTCCCGCTCGATGCTTCCTCCCTTCTTACTCAAGGCGGTGTTCCTCCTCGCCGCCGACAGCCGCCGTCCCAACAAAACCAGCGCTCCCGCTCGAGACTTCGTTTTGTTTTACGCTGGACTAGCGCCCTACTCTCTTCAGCATTGGCGCCGCTCCCAGCAACAACAGCAGCCCTGCTCGAGACCTCCTCCCTTTCTATTCAGGGCCAGGTCCTTGCCTCACCGCCGACAGCCCCCATCCCCACCAAGGTAACCCTGTCGTTCGAAACTTCCTTGTGCGTTATCCTTCGCTGGGGTTCCATTGGCGGTCTCGCATCGGCGCAGCAAGGCGCGGGCATGTGTTTTCGAGGTGGGATATGTTGAAATTCCTTGGAGGAGATGCTCGCAAGACCTCATTGGGCGGGAGATCTGAGAATGGGAATAACGGACCCCGCTATAGAACAAGAGTCCCCCATGATGTGGATGGTTATCATGATGGACGCATGCTTCGTGTGGAAACATCGCGCGTGAGGGTAACATGATTGTTGTTGTTGTAGTTGTTGCTATTGTGTTTTTTCTTGTTGTCAATCGTTGTTGATGTTTTTCTAGTTGTTGTTGCTTTTGTTGTGGTTGTTGTTGTGGTTGTGGCTGTTGTTGCTATGTTTTGGACGGCCATGATGATGCTGACGTTGATGATGAGGAGGATGAGGACGGATGAGGAGGGAGGGAGGGAGGGAGAGAGGATGAGCAGGAAAATGAAGATTATGATCAGCAGGATGAGGAAGGTGAGGAGGATGCGGAGGAGGGGCGTCCTGGATGGTTTGAGAAGGTGTTCGATGTGCTCAACACATCATTCTAGGGTTCGGGGGCGCTCTGGGAGGCTTCGGGAAAAGAGGACGGGGTGACGGGCATGATGCGGAGGAGCACGAGGAGCTTTTGACGTAGTGCAAAACATATGCCTGTATGCACACATAATTAGCCAATTGATTTTCAAGGGCACATGTGTCATATTTCTCACGACATCATCACCCGCCCGCCCGATTCAAGGATCCGCCTGAGAGGGACCAGCGCGTCATTGCGCCAGTG
>CAUYUJ010003348.1:337155-359655 GCA_963575745.1 Prorocentrum cordatum
ATGCATCACACCCCACCCAGTACAGCACCTCGTGGCCCCATGGGGAGATCCACCGAAGGCCCCAGCGGCACCGCCCGCATGCGCCACCCCCACCCAGTACAGCGCTTCGTGGCCCCATAAAGGGGCTCCGCCGAAGGCCCCAGTGGCACTGCCCGCATGCGTCACCCCCCATCCAGTAAAGCGTTTTGTGGCCCCATAGCAAGCTCCACCGAAGGCACCAGTGGCACCGCCCGCATGCATCACACCCCACCCAGTACAGCACCTCGTGGCCCCATGGGGAGATCCACCGAAGGCCCCAGTGGCACCGCCCGCATGCGTCACCCCCGCCCAGTGCAGTGCTTCGTAGCCCCATGGGAGCTCCATCGGCGGCCTCAGTTGCACCGTCCCCCCCCACCCAGTACAGCGCTTCGTAGCCCCATGGGGAGCTCCACCGAAGGCACCAGTGGCACCGCCTGCATGCGTCACGCCCCACCCACCCAGTACAGCATTTCGTGGCCCCATAGGGAGCTCCACCGACGGCCCCAGTGGCACCGCCCGCATGCTTCACGCCCTACCCAGTACAGCGCTTCGTGGTCCCATGGGGAGCTCCACGTGGCACCGCTCGCCTGCGTCACCCCCCACCTAGTACAGCGTTTCGTGGCCCCATCGGGAGCTCCACCGAAGGCGTCAGTGGATGCACTCGCATGCGGTCCCCCCACCCAGTGCAACGTTTCGTGGCCCCATGGGGAGCTCTACCTACGGCCCCAGTGGCGGTGTTCGCATGCGTTCCCCCCGCCCAGCATAACTCTTCGTGGCCTCGTGGGGAGCTGCACAAAAAAACCCAGTGGCTGTACTCGCATGCGTTTCCCCCACCCATTACATTGTTTCGTTGCCCCATAGAGAGCTCCACCGAAGGCCCCAGAGGCGGCCCCGTAGTGCGTTCCGCCTAAAGCACCAGTGGCAGCGCCCACATGGCGGCCCCGCCCCACATTGGCACACCCTTCGCATGCTTCATGGCCCCATGAGGAGATCCCCCGAATGCGATACCCGCAACGACGGTACTCACAACTGCATATGGGTGGGTCCGTCGCCAGGATATGTTTGTTGAGCTCTCATTTCTGAAGAATATTTATTGTTGATCCCCCCTCACCGGTGCAGATGGTTTTTTCTCAGTCAAAGTGTGCCCCTCGACGCTCGCACCCGGCTTTTTGATAGGGAAAGTCTTCCTGGTCAAACTGTGCCCCTGGTCCCCCGGACTACAACAACAACGGCTCCCGCCTGAGAGTTCCTCCAAATTTACTCAGGACCTCCCCCTCCCGTCTGAGATTTCCTGCCAATTTACTCAGGAACGGCGCTCCCGTTTGAGACTTCCTCACAATTTAATCCTGGTCAAACTGCGTTGTTGCTCCCCCAGACTACTACAACAACGGCTCCCGCCTTTACACTTCCTCCCAACTTTACTCAGGACCCGCGCTCCCGCGTGAGACTTCCTCCCAATTTACTCAGGATCGGCGCTCCCGCCTGTGACTTCCTCGCAATTTAGTCAGGACCCCCCCTCCCGTCTGAGGCTTCCTTACAATTTACTCAAGAACGGCGCTCCCGCTTAAGATTTCCTTTCGCTTTAGTCTAGATCCTGCTCCCGCCAGACATCCCCTTTTTAGGAATTGCGTTCTCGCTTGTGACTTTTTCGTAGTTTATTCAAAACTCGCGCCGTCTATGCTCAGGCATCACGCTCGCGCCCAGGACGCCGTCATACTTTACTTAGGAATCGCGCTCTCGCCCTACTCAGGCATCCCGCTTGCATGTCCCACCCGCCCGACCCGCCCGTCAGAGGATCGCCCGCCCGTCGTGGGCTGCCGCCCGAGACTTCCTTGTGGAGTGGCGCTTTCGCCTCGGACTTCTTCGAACGTTCGCACTCTTACCTTCCTGCTCCTCCCTCCTCTGGGGCCGCTTCCCCCTTCCTTCCGATTCCCTCTCCTTCCCACGTCAGCTGATGTTGAATTTTCATTCCTGAAGAATGATTTGTGTTGGTCCCCCCACCGGTGCGCATTGTTTTTTCTCAGTCAAAGTGCGCCCCTCGACGCTCGCATCTTGTTTATTTGACAGGGAAACTCATCCGGGCCAAACTGTGCCCCTGGGCCCCCGGCTAGAACAACAACGGCTCCCGCCTCAGACGCGCCCAGTGAGGCCCCGCCACGCTGCCCACAGAGGCCCCTGCCAGAGGTCCCAAACGCGCCCACAGAGGTCCCGCCAAATTGCCCACTCAGACTCCAAAGCCAGCCCACAGAGGCCCCGAACGCGCCCACGGAGGCCCCGCCACGCTGCCCACTGAGGCCCTCGGCGCAGCCCACAGAGGCTCCGAACGCGCCCACAGAGTCCCCACCACGCTGCTCACTGAGGCCCCAGACGCAGCCCACAGAGGCTCCGAACGCGCCCAGGGAGGCCCCACCCCGCTGCCCACTGAGGCCGCTGACGCAGCCCACAGAGGCCCCGAACGCGCCCATTGAGGCCCCACCACACTGCCCACAGAGGCCCCACCACGCTGCCCACTGAGGCCCCAGACGCAGCCCATTGAGGCCCCGAACGCGCCCACGGAGGCCCCGCCACGCTGCCCACTGAGGCCCTCGGCGCAGCCCACAGGCCCCGAACGCGCCCACAGAGTCCCCACCACGCTGCGCATTTCTCAATCAAAATGCGCCCCTCGACGGTCGCACCCTGTTTATTTGACAGGGAAGGTCATCCGGGTCACCTCCCATGCTTCCTTGAGCGTTGCCTCCCACTTCACGCTGAGCAGCATCGCCAGTGCCTGCTGCTGCGGCTTGCCCTTCTCGCACACGCAGATCCCTGCGCTGTGGCAATGGTGCTCCGTTACTGTATATAGCTCATAATATTCCCGCACGTTCGAATCCCAGCGCTGTGATTCATGAGATCGGGCTCTCACTTCACCTCCCACGGGGCCGCTGGGCAACAACACTGTCCATTACCATAGGTCGTTATCCTGCACGCGGTGACCACCGTGTTGTAGCTACTGTAATGGGGTCCCACTGTCGATTGCCGCATCCCACAGACAAGTGCCAGAGCTCGCTGCCTCTGATTGCTGTTTCGCCTCCCGCTTCTCGCTGAGCAGCGCCAGAGCCAGCTACCACTATGCGGTTTCCCCGCTCGCCGTGAATGCCGCATGTCCTGCAGCAGCAACGAAACCCGCGGCCCCTGCTGGTTCCTCTCACCCACCCTGGCCCTGCAGCGCTCTAGGAGATGGCATCGGGCACCACAATCGCCTCCAACGCCTTGCCGAGCAGCGCCAAAGGTGGTACATGGCGCTGTTTATGGCGCGACCCATGGCGAAACCTTTGTTGACCTGTGTTGGAATGGCTGGCGCAAGCCATGGCGCAAGCTGCATCGCAACTCGCGGCGCAAATCATCGTCGTCCCTCTCTCTTGCCCCTCGAATCCTTCCCTTCCTCCGATCCCTTCGTCCTCTCTTTTTGTCGTTTCCCTTTCGTCTCCCTGTTTGCAGGCTTATCCACTTACATCTAGCCCGGAAGGAATACAATCCCCAAAAGGGGGTACGATGATTCCTAGGAGCTCGAAGGATTCATTCTTAGAAAGTTTTACGGATTCCTAGGAAGTCGAAAAGATTCCTGGGAATTCCTAAGGATTCCTAGGGATTCCTACGGATTCCTAGGAATTCGAAGGATTCCCAGGAATTCCTAAGGATTCCTAGGAATTCGAAGGATTCTAAAAGAATTCCGAAGGATTCCTAGGAATTCCGAAGGATTCCTAGGAATTCCTCGCTTCGCCGGTGCACACATGCTCTTTGCCGGCAGGAATTCGCTGGTGCCAGAGAGGAGGTCCGCAGATGTTCACAGAAATCGAATTCAAACGGCGTTGTTGTGGTGTTGTGTGTGTGTGTGTGTGTGTGGGTAGTTGTTGTGTTTGTTGCCGGGGGGGGTCCCGACGGGTCGGCGCTGGCCGCCCTTGCTTTTGTTGTTGTTGTTGTTGTTGTTGTTGTTGTTGTTGTTGTTGACGAAACCACTAGCTGGCGGACCGCCCCCCCCCCCCCCCCCCCCCGCGCAACGCAGCGCAACGCAACGCAACGCTCTCCCCGCGCGCCCCCCCGCGGGGCGTACAGGGACCCGTACAGGGTTCTATAGGGCTCCCACAGGACCCCTACAGGGTTCCATAGGATTCCTATAGGACCCCTACACGGTTCCATAGGATTCCTATAGGACCCGTACAGGGTTCCATTGGACTTTTGTAGGAGCCGCACAGGGTTGGATCGGACCCCCATAGGACCCCTACAGGGTTCCATCGGATTCCCATAGGACCCGTGTAGGGTTCCATTGGACTCCTATAGGACCCCTACAGGGTTCCATGGGACTCCCATAGGACCCCTACAGGGTTTCATAGGACTCCCATACGACCCAGACAGGGTTCCTGAAGACTCCCATGGAACCCCGACAGGGTTCCATAGGACTCCCATAGGACCCCTACAGGGCTTCATAGGACTCCCATAGGACCCCTACAGGGATCCATCGGGTTCCCATAGGACCCGGACAGGGTTCCATCGGGTTCCCATAGGACCCGGACAGGGTTCCATGGGACCCCCATAGGACCCGTACAGGGTTCCATCGGACTCCCATACGACCCCTACAGGGTTCCATCGGATTCTCATAGGACCCGTACAGGGTTCCATCGGACTCCCATAGGACCCCTACAGGGATCCATCGGGTGCCCATAGGACCCGTACAGGGTTCCATCGGACTCCTATAGGACCCCTACAGGGTTCCATGGGAGGCCCATAGGACCCCTACAGGGTTTCATAGGACTCCCATACGACCCAGACAGGGTTCCTTAAAACTCCCATGGGACCCCTACAGGGTTCCATAGGACTCCCATCGGACGCCTACAGGGTTTCATAGGACTCCCTTAGGACCCCTACAGGGTTTCATCGGACTCCCATAGGACCCCGACAGGTTTCCATAGGATTCCCATAGGACACGCATAGGATTCCATAGGATTCCCATGGGACCCCTACAGGGGTCCATCTCTTCTTCTTTCTGCTCCTGCGCGTACCGCTTCTTGCGATATCAACATTCGAGGTTATTTTCGTGGTTAGCCGGCTCCCAGGCGTGGCTCGGACCCTGGGGACCTGGGACAGCGGTCCTCGTTATCGCTTGGGCGTGTGCATTGTTCGTCGTTGTCGTCGGAGGGGGAGGAGGAGGAGGAGGAGGAGGAGGAGGAGGAGGAGGAGGAGGAGGAGGAGGAGGGGGAGGAGGAGGAGGAGGGGGATGGGGGGAAGGGGGAAGGGGAGGAGGACGAGGAGGATGTAGAGGAGGAGGAGGAGGAGGAGGAGGACGAGCCTCTAGAGGCCTCGGGCCCCGCCTCTCACGGCGCCTCCCCCCAGACCCTCCAGAGCGCCCCATCGGGAACCCAAGCGAGAACAATCCGTCTAGGATCCGTAAGGGATCCCATACAGTCCGTATAGGATCTGTATGGGATCCCATACAGTCCGTATAGGATCCGTAGGGGATCCCCCATACAGTCGTATAGGATCCGTAGGGATCCCATACAGTCCGTATAGGATCCGTATGGGATCCCATACAGTCCGTATAGGATCCGTATGGGATCCCGTACAGTCCGTATAGACGCCGTATGGGATCCTATACAGTCTGGATAGGATCCGTATGGGATCCCATACAGTCCGTTAGGATCCGTATGGGATCCCATACAGTCCGTATAGGATCCGTATGGGATCCCATACAGTCCGTATAGACGCCGTATGGGATCCTATACAGTCTGGATAGGATCCGTAGGGGATCCCATACAGTCCGTCTAGGATCCGTAAGGGATCCCATACAGTCCGTATAGGATCCGTAGGGGATCCCATACAGTCCGTATAGGATCCGTATGGGATCCCATACAGTCCGTATAGGATCCGTATGGGATCCCATACAGTCCGTATAGGATCCGTATGGGATCCCATACAGTCCGTATAGGATCCGTATGGGATCCCATACCCGTATAGGATCCGTATGGGATCCCATCCGTATAGGATCCGTATGCGATGCCATACAGTCCGTATAGGATCCGTATGGGATCCCATACAGTCCGTATAGGATCCGTATGGGATCCCATACAGTCCGTATAGGATCCGTATGGGATCCTATACAGTCCGTATAGGATCCGTAGGGGATCCCATACAGTGGGAGCTCCCGTAGGGTCACACACCCCCCACCTGCCCGCGCAACGGAACACAACGCAACAGAGGCTGCTCATACAGCCGTGTTGCGTTGCGTTGCGTTGCGTTGCGGGGGGGGGGGGGGGGGGGGGTCCTGGTACACCAGTGGGTTGTTTCGCTACATGGAGCAAAACAGCGAACTGGTGGACCGGCTCCGGGTACACCAGCAGGTTGTTTTGCCTTGTTGTTGTTGTTGTTGTTGTTCGTGTTTCTGTTTCTGAGCAATTTCTAAGCGCTGGGCGTTTTCGCCCAGCTTCGGGCCCCGGGGCCCTCGCCGATCGACCCGGTTCGAGAAATGCCGCAGCAAGATGGTGTCTCGTGCCCCGGGCGTGATTTTCCACGATTCTTTTTTCCCAATCATCCTGTGGTGTTGGGTCTTCGTCAGCGCCCCGGGTCCCTTTCCTGTCCTTTCCTCCTCCCCCTCCTACCTCTTTCCCCTCTTTGCGTCTGCCCTCTTCGTTGCCATCGTTACCATCATCATCATCATCATCATCATCATCATCATCATCATCATCATCATCGTCACCGTCATCACCATCACCACCATCATCATCGTCATCATCATCATCGTCCTCTTCCTCGTCCTCATCTTCGTCGTCGTCGTCTTCATCATCACCGCTTCATCCTCACCACCAATTTCGGCACATTCCTCACACGTTTCGAGGTCCCATAGGGACCTCCACCGGAGGCTCCAATTGCGGTGCCCACATGCGGCCCCGCCGCCCATGTCGGCACACCTCTCACACGTTTCGTGGCCCCATAGGGAACTCTACCGAAGGCCCTTGTCGGTGCCCATATGCGTCCCCGCCACCCATGTCGGCACACCACTCACACGTTTCGTGGCCCCATATGGAAGTTTACGGGTGGTCCAGTGGCTGTGTCCACATGCGTCCCAGCCACCCATGTCCGTACCCCCCGTCACACGGTTCGTGGCCTCATAAAGGAGTTCCACCGACGTCCCCAATGGCGGTGCCCACATGCGTCCCCGCCACCCATTTCGGCACCCCCCCTCACACGTTTCGTGGCCCCATATGGAGCTCCACCGAAGGCCCCAGTGGCGGTGCCCACATGCGTCCCCGCCACACATGTCGGCACACCCCGCACACGTTTCGTGGCCCCATAGGGACCCCACTTGAGGCCCCAGTGGCGGTGCCCATATGCGTCCCCGCCACCCATGTCGGCGCACCCGTCACACGCTTCGTGGCCCCATAGGGAGCTCAACCGAAGGCCCCGTGGCGGTGCCCACATGCGTCCCCGACAGTACACCGCTCATATACTTCGTGGCCCCATGTGGAGTTCCACCAAAGGCGCTTTGGCGGTGCCAATAAGTGTCCCTGCCACCCATGTGGGCACATCCCTGACACGCTTCGTGGCCCCACAGGGAACTCCTCTTGAGGCCCCACTGTCGGTGCACACATGCGTCCCCGCCACCCATGTCGACACACCCCTCACACGTTTCGTGGCCCCATGGGGAGCTCCACCGAAGGCCCCAGTGGCTGTGCCCACGTGCGTCCCCGCCACAGATTTCGGCACACCCCGCACACGCTTCGTGGCCCCGGACGAGCTCCACCGGAGGCCTCGGCGGCGGAACACACATGCGTCCATGCCATTCATGTCGGCACACCGCTCACACGTTTCGTGGCCCAGGACGAGCTCCACCGAAGGTCCCCGTGGCGCGGCCCGCATGCGCCCCCGCCACCCTTGTGGGCACATCTCTGAGACGTTTCGTGCCCCCATAGTGAGCCCCACCGACGGCCCCAGTAGCCGTGCCCACATGCATCCCCGCCACACATGTCGGCACACCCCGCACACGTTTCGTGGCCCCATAGGAGCTCCACCGAAAGCCCCTCTGGCGGTGCCCACATGCGTGCCCACCACCCATGTCGGCACACACCGCACACGGTCCGTGGGTCCCACAGGGAGCTCCATCGAAGGCCCCAGTGGCGGTGCCCATATGCGTCCCCGCCTCCAATTTCGGCACACCCTTCACACGTTTCGTGGCCCCATAGGAAATTCCACCGAAGGCACCAGTGGCGCAGTCCACATGCGTCCCCGCCACCCATGTCGGCACACCTCACACGTTTCGTGACCCCACATGGAGCTCCACCGATGGCCTTATTGGCGGTGCCCACATGCGTCCCCGCCACCCATGTCGGCACATCCCTCACACGTTTTATGGCCCCATAAGAGGGCTCCACCGTAAACGATCGTCACAATTGCGTTGTTCACAACTGCATCTGGTTGGGCCCTTCGCCAGGCCAGGCTCCACGACGTCGTCAGATTCTCGGGTAGTCCGACCAACGAACAAACGACCCCCCCCCACCTACGGCCTTCTATGTTGCGCTGCGGCCTGTCGGGGGCCGTAGCGTACACCACGCAAAAACCCACGCCAGATCTCTTGGCATACGCAAAGCCCCGTGGGGCTGTAGGTGGGGTGGTGTCGTTTGTTTTCTGGTCCAGTAGTTTACTAGCGCGCTCGCTGGCGTCTTGTAATGTATGAGAGAGCGCCGATCCAGCGTCGATTGGCACCCATTTAGCGTCGGCTTGCGTCGATTGGCGTCGAGGAGCTTCGATTCGCAGGAGCCTGCGAGAGGTCGTGGGAGCCTTTATGAGTTGCCACAGTCGGGTAGCGGTGACGCAAGGAGCCTCTCGGAACGCCCTTCGGCCGTCTTGGAAGCCTCTCGAGCTGTCTTAAGGCTGTCTTTGGGGCCTTCTGAGTTGTTTTGGGCCATCTTGAGCTATCTTGGTGTCATCTTGGCTGTCTCGGACACCATCTTGAAGGCCACGATGGCCTCCTGAAGGCCGAACAGAACGCTGGAGAGCAAATCCAGCATTGGCGATTTTATTGGGATGCGTGCGAGGAGGGGGGCGGGGTTGGCCCGAAGTCGACGACCAGCCCAAGGGGGGAAACGAGAGGGGGAAGGCTCGGAAGTTCCCCTCCCGCATGAGAAGTTGTCTAAGCCTTAACTTCTGAGAAGGCGTGAGGGCTTCTGAGGCGCCCCGCGGGGACAGACCTTCTCAGACGGCTCGGAAGCTCCCTGGCCGTCTGAGGCGTTTTCTGAACCTTCCTGGACGGCACAGAAGCCTTCTGACAAGGCGCGGGGGCCTCTGAGGAACCCCGCCGCCCTCCAGAAAAGGCCCTCTCTTTCTCAATTCCCTCCCCTCGCTCGCCGCCGACCAAGGGCAGCGGTGACGCCAGGGGCGTCGAAGAGGGGGCGCGGGCCCAGAGGCGGGCGACGGGTCGGCCGCTGCCCCCCTGCCCCCCCCCCTCGGTGGGGCTGGCGGGCCTGCACTCCGCTTGGCCGGGGGACAGGGACGACGTCCTGCAGGCCTCGTCGGGCGCTCGAACCAGGCGTTAGGGGGAAGTGCTCGAGGAACGAAGAATTTCCTCACGCTTCGCGTATCCCCACTGGATTTGTTACGGCCGCAGCCCGACCGTGACCTGCCGCCGCCGGCGCTTCCGCCTGCGGCTGTAAAAAAAAATGTATCCCCACTGGTTTGCGGCTATCGGCTGCGCCTCCCCCCCCCTTCCTCCACGCACACTGATGTGGTGTACCACGCCACTCGGCTTCCCCCGTCATGGCACGTTCACGTGCATGCTCCGAAGTGGCCACACCTATTTCAGCGGCGGGATGCGATCAGCCGCTGGCTCCGGCGGATGGGCCTGAGGAGGCTGGTTTCCTGTACTAGTGGTCCATCCTTTGACAGGACTGAGCCCTCACATGGCAGGCCCATTCCTTCGGCCTCCGGCTTCGCTTGTGACATCGCCCCCTTCCTCTGGACGGACATGTTGCTCGCGTACGCCTACTACGCCACGACCTTCTCACGGTGCACGGCGCACGTGGTTCACGACAGCCCAGCGGTTCTCCCACGGGCAGGTCCGCAGGCCTCCCGCCGGGTGGTACAACCGTGGTATCACGCAGCGTTCCCTCCGTCCACTGTGGCAAGGAAGTTGCAAGCTGGGACTTTCACGACTAGGCTGCCGACGCCTGCCATGGTTCGACGCACCTCGTGCACTTGAGGTGTGCTGTGAGTGAGGTTTCCTTCCTCCCCCCTCCCCTCGTCGCCTCCTGCGCCTGTCCCTTCTTCTGCTCCTCCTCGCCACGTTTGCCGGTGCCTTTCCTCGGCGCTCTGTGCTGCCCGCACAGTGTTCCCGCCATCGCGCAGGCTTGCTCTGTGGGGACTGGCGCCACAGTGCGACCCTCCGCCGGCTTTTCCAGTCTGCCGCCGTCTTCCGTTCCCGGGTCGGCTCGAATGTGGTTCATTTTGTCCCTTGCACGTGCATTGCGGCGCTGGCCTATGTGCCTTCGTTGCCAATCGTCTCGCTTTGCGCCCCTGTCGAGATTGACCCGCTCTCTGGAGTCGTCCTTTGCGCCGCAGATCAGAAAGTTTCCCCACCGGTGCCCCTCTTCTGGGCTCTTGGTGTGCGACTTTGCTGGCGCCACTTCGTGCACGAGTTCGTGGTGACCCGCGCCATTTTGGCCCCGCGGCAGCTTGGCTGCTTCTCGTACTCGTGCGTTCTGCTGCCGTCGGGCCTTGCGGCTTCGGCCACCTTGGTTCCTCGCAGCCTGCCAACGCTCACGCCCGCGCCGGGCATCAATTCGACTTCCGACTGTCGGTCTCCTTGGCTGCGGCCACCCTGGTTTTCTCGCAGTTGTCTGGGGTCTTGCGCCCTTGCATAAATTACTCGGCTTTGTCCCTGGTCGTCGTTCTTCCCCGCTACCTGACGCTTCCGCGCCTTGCATACTTGCGCGCTGGCAGTACTACTGAGTTTTAGCCAGCCCCCTCCACTCGCCGGTCCGCCGCTGAGGTGCTGCGTGAGGCTCCGCCTCGCCGCTTTAGGTGAGGCTGCGCCTTGTTGCTTTAGGCGAATTTGTCGCTGCGTGCCCCGCTCTGACTGGACTCGCCGCTGGCGCGCTCGCCTGCGGCCGCTGACTAAAAAAATATCCCCGCCGGTAATGGTGGGCGTGGGGCATCACCCAGTTTCGACGAGATACGGCTCTGTCATCACACCGGGTATGCGGCGCGCCAAGCGACTACACTGCTAACTCGCTCTCGTGTGCTTGCGGCGGTTAGCCGCGTTTCCCTGCTCTCCTTTCCTTCTGCTTCCTTCGCAGTCGCTGCGGCTCAATGCTTCCATCAGACTGGCAGCCCACCGTGATTGTCCCTGCCAAGCGTCCCATTTAAGAGCGCCCAGAATGCTTTATCGACTGCACCTCCGTGAGGGCCCTTGCAGTAACTAGTGCGTGGATAAACAAAACACATGCATTGCCTACACCCTCTGGCGCATATGGGATGGTGTGCTAGCTCAATGGAGGACCTCATCATCCGTAGCTGCACGCCACTTCGCGGCCGAAGGAACTCAGCTTCCCAGGACCCCGTGTGAAGAGCAATGGCAAACTGGTGCCCGTGGCGGGCTTATGGAGGTAAGCTTCGATACCGAGCGCCTCGCGTGCGCGTCAGTGTACACGGGTTATGGTGAGCTCTCCTCTTTCTTCTCCTTTTGCTTCAGCGGTTAGCTGACTCGCCCCCTCCTGCGTCGCTGTGATCATATATTCGGTGCCGAGCGCCTGGCGTGCGCGTCGGTGTACACTGGGTTATGGTGAGCTGTCCTCCTTCTTCTCCTTTTGATTCAGCGGTTAGCTGACTCTCCCTCTCCTGCCTGCGTCACTGGGATCATGTATTAATCGGGACTGGGTGGTGCAGTGCCTGCTGGCTGCCTTCAGCCGGCGCCCCCCCCTGCTGATGGCCGAAAGGGTTCAGTGAGCTCCGATGCTCGTGTCTCCTGCTTCCTATTGCCGCAGCGGTTAGCTGCCACAACGGGTTGCCTACCGTGCCTGGCGTGCACTTCCCCTCATCTCCCTCGTTTCGCCGGGTTTCTCCCACGCGGCTGGGGTCGCCGCCAATACTGCTGTCCGTTGGTGCTCTGACAGCCTGAATTCCATGCGTGGTTCACACTGGGAACGGACGGTCAGGTGGCCCCTGACCTGCTCCTGTCTGGTGTCGGCCTCCATTGGCGACCGGGAGGGTTTTGTGAGGTTTCGCTTCGAATTCCATGCATGACCACACCGGGGATGGGCGGCCAGGTGGCCCCTGGCCTGCTCCTGCTTGGTGTCAGCCTCCACTGGTGACCGTCTGGGTTCCGTGGGGACTTGCTACGGTGCCGTCCTCTTCGGTGCAAGGATTTCGGCATGTGTGGCTCTGGGTGCCCGTCGGCTCTGTGTCACCTACGGCACGGATGTCGCCCTGATGTGCCTGTCGGACCTGCTCGCTCGCCAGGCCTTATTCCGACTCACAACGGGTGATCGGCCTCTGCGTGTTCATGGTCGCGCCGCCGCGCCATTTTGGCTGCGCCTACTTGATGGTCGCCACCGGGATTTCCACGCCACCGGGTTGGGAGTGCCGCTCCTGGTGCACTTCTGAGTGGATGCCCGCGCGCTCGCTTCGCTTGCCCTTTTCTTTCTTGCTGCCTAGTCGCGGCCCACGACTGAAATCGCGAGCCAGCGAACCAAACAATATCCCCACTGGCCGCGCGTGTTCATGGTCGCGCCGCCGCGCCATTTTGGCTGCGCCTATTTAGTGGTCGCCACCAGGATTTCCAACCC
Source organism: Prorocentrum cordatum (assembly GCA_963575745.1). Taxonomy (NCBI): domain Eukaryota; class Dinophyceae; order Prorocentrales; family Prorocentraceae; genus Prorocentrum; species Prorocentrum cordatum. Next base: position 349,980 of record CAUYUJ010003348.1, read on the forward strand.
ACTGGGTTGGGAGTGCCGTTCTTGGTCCTCCTTCTGAGTGGCAGCCTGCGCGCTCGCTTCGCTTGCCCCTCTCTTTTCTTGCTGCCTAGTCGCGGCCCGGCTAGTGATCGGACGGCTTTCGACTTGCTTCGCGAGCCCGCAGACCAAAAAGTATTCCCACCAGCCCATCGAAGGACCCTGCCCACGAGATGGACGAACCGAAGGGAAGGTGGCTTCTGGAAAAAGTAACACATAAAGAACTCGCTCGACCACTTTCGCCCAAAAGGCTGTTGGGATCGGGGGGGGGGCCTCCAGTTTGAGGTCTGAGATTTGCGAGCGTTTTCGTCGGTTCTCCGTGTTTTTTTTCCAGCTTCGGGATGATCTCCAGCAGCTGCGTCTCGGAGGGAGGCGTCCAGGACTGCCTGGATCGTTCCGAGCGGCCGCTGGGGAACCGAGTTATGGCCCGAAAGCTAGGGCGTAACGTTGGGGGGGAGTCGGATCACAGGGGTTGCATCGACCCCCAACGTTCATTAAAGCCGATAGGGGCCTGACATCCCACCCCGCTCAGGAGTGGGCGGTTTCGCTATTGGGGGCCTATCGCCGAGCTATCGGCTACGCATCGCCGATTCCACGTCGATGCTCCCCCCGTGGGCCAGTCCCACTCATCGTTCCTCCACCCGTATCCTTCAGTTTAGCAAAGCGAGGGCGGCTCTGGCAGCGGAGGTCTGGCTCGCAGGGCGTCAGCTATCCATCGCTCGTTGAGGGAGACCCTCTCTCGCCGTAAAGGGAAATTGCGACGGACGTTTTTTTGTATATTTTTGGGTTTTGTGGGCCGTCGCCGGGCCCTGGGGGCGTCGAAGGTGGCTGAAAACCATAAGCAGTATAATTTAACAGTGAATACCATTTTCCAATGGGTCCCCGTTTCGAAAGATAGCGCCCCGTATCCCTCCTCTCCTCTCCTCTCCTCCCTTCCTCCCCCCCTACCTCCTCATCCTCCTTACCTCTGCCCTCTTCGTCGCCATCGTCATAATCATCACCATCGTCATCATTATCAACAACAGCAACACCACCATCATCATCACCATCATCATCATCCTCACCCTCATCCTCATTATCATCCTCATCCTCACCCTTATCCTGATCATCACCATCGCCACCACCATCATCGTCATCATCATGACCACCAGCATCATCGTCCGCATTATGATCACGATCATCATCATCAGCATCACCATCATCATCGTCGTCATCATCATCATCGCCAGCATCATCATCACCATCATCATCATCAGCATCATCATCATCATCATCGTCATCATCATCATCCGCATCATCATCCGCATCATCATCATCATCATCATCATCATCATCATCATCATCATCATCATCGTCATCGTCATCGTTATCATCATCATCATGACGGGATGGGAAGAACATCTTCGCTCCTGGTCGGAGCAGGCGGTGAGAGACCTCCCGCTTGCTGCATGGATCCATCAGGAATGGAACGCGCCTTGTTGGAAGATGTCACAAGGCATTTTGCAACGGTTTCAATCGCTCCAGGTGCATGCTCTCGATCCGAGCGTCACTGACACGCAATGGATGAATGCCGCGTCTGCGGCCCGCGATGAGCTCAGTAACGCCCGTGCAGCTGGTCGTAAGGTTAAGGTGCAGCGTATCTTCTCCGCCTTGTTACGTCGTTCCCTCTTCCCCCCTGCTTTCCAGCTCATCATTCGCATGTGCCTACGTGCACGGGGTTTGCTGCAGCTGATAACGGGGTCGGTTGGGGAACGGTGGGCGGAGTGTCTCTCGGTCCTTCGGACACAGCGTCCTTCGTGGCAATGGTCAGTGCTCAAAATCCTTGCAGGAGGGTGGGCGACCACGCACAGTATGCACGTTTGTGGCACCGCTTCCTGCCTTTTCGGATGCGCCGATGTGCCCAGCGCCGCGATCGCCCATTACCTCTCCTGTCCCGTTCTTCGTCGCCTCCTTGATTTTTCCTCTTCTCCCATCCACATGCTGGGCCTCGCGGCCCCGAACGAATACACGACCGCCGGTTGTGCGATGAGCCGAGCTGGAGCCTTGACGCTCTTTGTCTTGGCGTTCCATGTGTATCACAAAGCCAAGGCCGTGTGCGAGCCTGGCCAGCCGCTGCGCACTGAGCAGCTTGATGGCGTCCTTCCAGCAGCCCGTCACGCCACTTTCAAGTAGGCTGCTGATTGGCGAACCGCATTGTAAATTACGGTCGATCATCATCATCATCATCATCATCATCATCATCATCATCATCATCATCATCATCATCATCATCATCATCATCATCATCATCATCACCACCACCATCATCATCATCATCAGCATCATCGTCATCATCATCACCAACCACGTCTTCATCGTCATCACGAATTCCGACACACCTCTCACACGTTGCGTGGCCTCATAAGGAGATTCCACCGAAGGCCCCAGTGGCGGTGCCCACATGCGTCCTCGCCGCCTATGCCGGCACACCCCTCCCACGTTTCGTGGCCATATAGGGAACTCCACCGAAAGCCCCACTGGCGGTGCCCACGTTTCGTGGCCTCATAAGGAGCTCCACCGAAGGCCGTCGTGGCGGTGCGCACTTGCGTCCCCGCCACCAATTTCGGCACACCGCTCGCACGTTTCATGCCCCTAGGTAGTTCCAGCGAAGGCCGTAATGACGTTCCGTCGCCATGGCTCAAGCTCCATGCTCGGGGGGCCTGCAAGCCTCCCGGCACAAACGGGATAGCTCAGTTCCCCGAGCTTGTTGTTCACGGGTTTATGGTGGCAGGTCTTCCCCCTAAGTGCCATTTTCATCCCTCAGTCCAAGGGTGTGTTGTCATATTGCGGTTTTTGCTTCTCGCGTGCCCCCTCGGGCTCCCATGGCGGAGTGCTGGCAGTAATTCTTTGCGGTGCGGGGGCTGCGCGCCCCAGCATCTCTCCCTCTGTATCAAGGCTGTCTCTAGTTCCGAGGAGAAGGACCACCTTGTTCCAGCTGCTGCCGACGAGACCCGCAAGCCTGGTGGCAAGTGGGCGCTTGGCGGAGGCTGGCGCAGTGAAGGAGAATCATGGGCGAACAATGCGACCGTAGGCGGAGCGCAGGTCGAGGCGGCAAAGGGCAAGGGCCAAACGGTGGAGGCGGCGCAGCTACCATCGCGCCCGCGCCCGGCAAGATCGCAGCTTGCGCTGCCATGGCGATGGGATCCCACGAAATTGTCGAAGGGCATCTTTCTATAAGTAGTCGTGACAAGGTCGAGCTGGCAAGTTGAAAGACAGCCGCTGGCGTCTTGGGTTCGGAGGCTCGGAGGCGACCTCTTGCTGTCGACCGAGCTTCCTTGGCGGTGGCTGATGCCCGGGCCAAGCCTTCGCGGCTTGTGGGGCACTCGCAAGGCCCTCGAGGCGTTGGCAGGCGCGGATCGAGCCTTTGCCTAGCACGAGACATAGCTCGACGAGGCCAAGAAGCAAGCCGCCAAATTGTACTCCTCGGCGACGGCGGACGATGCGCCGCAGAGTCACGCAGAAGGTCGCGGCCATTCCCGCCGACGGGGGGTCAGGGGCAGAGGTCCTGGCCTGTCTCTCCGCGCTCTTTGACAATGTGGCGGGCGGCGGCAGCCAGCGCGCAGCCTTCCCCCGCAGCTGCCCAGCAGCGCGAGGCACATCGCTAGAGAGAACCACCAGGCGGCGGCGTGGTTGCTGGGGGCACGCCAGGCGGTGGCGATGCAGGTGTGGGCGCGACGATGACGACGATGGCTTCGACAAACTCACTGCTGCAGAAGACCCTTGCGGCGTTTTCGGCAGCGCCTCGGGAAGCGCATCCTGGAGGCGTTCGAGGCCGTCGGGCAGGCCAGGCGTGCCAAAACGTCGGTGGGGTAGCCTGTCTACCCAGGCTGTCGGAGACAATCGCTCCTCTCTGCTGCCCAGCTCTGGTGCATGGCTCTGGTGGGCCGGCCTCGTTGTGAACTGCCACTCGTGGTCGTGCTTCGCCCGGCCTCTGGGTGCGGCCACGGTCAGGCGCTGCGACTTCGTCGCCGTCCAGGAGACGCATCTCGACATGCAGCGGACGCACGACGTCGAATATTAATTTCGCAGGCTCGGAGGGGTCTCCGAAGCGGCAGCTGCTATCAACGCAGGCGTGGGGCGCCGTGACAGCGGGGGACTCGTCCAGATGGCACCTCAGAACCTCGGAGAAGGACCCTTCGAGCGACCTGGCAAACCCGCCGCCCAGGAGCCAGGCCGCGCCGTCATCTTCCACTTCAACGGCGTCTGCAGAGGCGGCGTTGCGTGGGTCAACGTTTGTTTTGGGGTTATCGTCGGGCTCAGCAGGCGCAGCGTGGACGCCTTGCGCGCGGTGCTCAGGGCGCTGCAGGCAGCCGACCGACCCTTTTGTGGTCTGCGGCGGCTTCAACATGGAGCCATCCACTCTTTCTGAGTCGGGTTTGCTGGTGGCGGCGCCGACTGTCGCGGCGGCTCCCTCCGAGCCCACGTGCAGGCCTTCTGGCAGGATCATCGGCTTTTCGGGGTATCTAAGCTCTTCCGCGGGGCCAAGGCCAGCGCGTTGCACGGGCTCGACCTCGGCCCCCGCTATCCTGTCGCCCTGGAGCTGCTGGGGCCAGACAAGCGTCGGCAGGTCGCGGTCATGCGCTCGGCGAAGGGGCTGCCTCTACCCGATCCTTGGGCCTGCCGTTCGCGTGGCCGCTCGCCTGATTGGCTTCGAGTGCGCGAGCAGCTCTGGCGCCCCAGCGACTTGAATGAGATGTGGCAGGCTTTCGTCATCAAGGCGGAGGTCAACATGGTCGATGCGTGTGGCCTGACCCATGAGCTCGACGAGTACGTGGACAGGGCCGCGATGCCCAGGCTGGCCGTCGCCTCGGTCGTGAGGGCAGCGACGCGGTGCAGATCGATCTGTATCCGAGATGCAGCTCAGATCGACAAGCCGATGGCCAGATTTGGGGTCCTCCGGGCTCTCGACAGGCTCAGTGGCGAGCCTTCGAGCAACATGGCGCGGCTGCAGAGCGCGTTCCCTCGCGGCCAGTAGCGGCGCCCGGGGCTTCGCGCTGATATAGATGGGGTCCGCAGCGTCGCTTGCGCTCGGTAGTCTGGAGCCATGGTCGAGCATGATCTCGGCCAGGGGCAAAGCAGCTGCAACAGCTGGGTCCTGCGCTCAGTGGCTACAGGCTCAGGCGGAGTACACGCGTTCACCGGGATAGCTCAGTCGTGGAATGCTCGGCCAGCCAAGGCAGAGGGCGCGGCCCCTCTCGCCGTCCAGCGGGGCTTGCAGGCCTCGTTTGACGAATGGTCGGGGTGCTCGGACGTGGTTGTGTCTCCGCCAGTAACTGACCTTCCCGCGCGCGCCTGCTCTAGGGCCCGGGGCCCGCGCGGCCGGCCGCGCCGCCAGAGCTGCTCCGCAGGCGGCGCGGCACCTGGCCAAGGCAGCAGACTGGGCCGCCGCGGCAGCTTCCGATCAGCCAGTTCTGGTCCAAGGAGATGGTTTCCTTCTTCGGCGACAATGGCGGCCTCTCGGGGGGGGGGGCCGCGGCGAGGGCCCTGGTCGGCAAGGCGCCCCGGGTGCTCTGCCAGGCCTTCGGCGTGCGCTGCGCTCCTGGGTCAGGCGTTGGCTGGTTGACCAGGCCTCCGACAGCCGAGCCAGGATGATCCGCGACGTGGGCGACTGGCAGCAGCGCTGCGTGCCGCGCGTTGCTAGTTTGTCCATTCGCGCGATGATGCCGCCGCTGGTTCAGGAGCTTGCGCGGGGGAATGGCGTCGCTTCGACGTGGCCGTGGAGATCTGCGGGGAGCAGCGCAATCGTGCTTGTCATTGCCATTTTCTGCGCAGGTTGACGGCCGAGTCGGGGGGGCTCTGGGCCGACGAGATCTCCAGGCACGCCAGCGGCCTCATTGGGGGCCGCGAGATGTTCGGGCACCCGCGCGCCCGGGGCAACTACGGCCGCGAGGCTCCTCGTGTGCCTGAGCGGTATGGGCTACCTTGGCCCGGGGACCTCGGAGAGCGCCCCGATCGGCCCAGCGTGGCTGAGCTGCGGAAAATGGTGTTTTGGTTAGAGTCTCAGTCTGGGTTCAACATTGACAGCGTTCGCACGAGTGAATTAAATTTGTTGGATGATCGAGGCGTCGAGGCCCTCGCTGGTTTGTTGATGTAAATCGAGAGACAAGCCGACTGGTTTAGTCTCATCGCCAAGATGGCCTTCGTTCTCACAGATGATGGGGGCCTTCGGACCATCGCGTTGCTGGCTGCAGTGGTTCGGGCTCGCGGTCGACCTCGGCGCCCTCTCATGCGGTGGTGGGAGAGGGGCAGCGACAGGGCCTGCTGGCGGGAGTGCTCGGGGCGCTCTCGCGACCAGGCTGCGTGGCAGCAGCGGGCCAGGGCTGAGTCGATCGCGATGATGGCCGAGTTACATCCAGATCAAGATTGGGCTTCTGCCAGCGTCTTGCTGGGCCGCTAGAAGGCGTCCGAGCTGGTGTCCCATTCTTGTCTTGTTTGTGCTCTGGTTGGCCAAGCTTTAGGTCTCCCTTTCTCGCGCGTCCAGGGCGCCGCACCTCGACGGGTGCTGCTCCCAGGAGATGCAGGTGTTTCAGTTTGTGCTGGCTTGCGACGCGTTCGCCACTTGGCTCATGAAGCTCATGCTGCTGCTTCCCCTCGACGGCGCGGTCGCCAGGTTCGGGCCGTCTCCCCCGCCATCGTGGTCGACGACGTGGTGCTCCAGCGCTGGGGCGGCTCCGAGAGGGCGCGAGGCGACCTCGCGGGGGCGACGCGTGCTGTCATGAGGTATCTCAGGCAGGTGGAGCTCATGACTGCGGTGAAGAAGTCGCGCGTGCTGGGCAGCGCTCCCAGCGTGGGAGGAGCTATCTCGAGGCGGCTGCTCAAGCTGGCAGGGGTCCGATGGGGCCAGGCGCGCGAGAAGTCTAGGGGCCGATCATGTGGAAGGGCTCAGGGCAGCGAGATCCTTCAGGTAGCAGCGGTTGGTCAACGTCCAGTTGTGGCTGGGCAAGGTGCGTAGATTCTTGGGCTGGGGGCGCGGTCGAACGGTCGCGGCCATGGTCGTTTACACGGGGCCGCGCTCGTTCGCAATGTGCGGCGTCGACTGCGCGGGGCTCTTTTCCAAGATAAGGTCCATCGCGCTCCGTGCTGTGGGGCCTCGGGCTCAGGGCAAGAATGCCGCGGCCGTATCAATGTTGGCGGGGGCCGAGCTGTTGGGCCCAGTCTTCGCTGCCGCGCCGGGGCCCGTCCTGATGTTGGCCAAGGCTGTCTGGGGGCAGTGGGCCCCCACCTCCGTGCTCAAGAACGCCTTTGCGTGGAGCCTTCGCGAGGCCAAGAATTGGGGTGGCGTGCGAGGGCCGCTGGGGGCAGCGGCCATGCCCCTGCGGCGCGTGGGTTTCACGCTGGGGTCGTTCGCCAGCTGGGTCACTGATGCAGGCGGGCAGCTCAACTTCGCGGCCAGCTCGCCTTGGGCCGTCAATCAGATCGCCGCCCGCAGCTTTGAGCGATGGCAGTTTGCGCGGCGGGCCAAATCCACGCATCGCGACACCCGCGCGGCTGGAGGGGTCTTTTTGCACCAAGTTCGTATATGGCCCGCGGCAGGCAGGGGCTCTACCGAGGCTGCGAAGGAGTGGCGCTCGCTGACCCCTTTCGAGGCTGGTTGCGCTAGATCGTGCTTGGTGGATGTTCAGTGGCTCACTGAGAGGCGCTGTGCTGCTGGACTCAATTCGCTCTCGGTGTGCCCGCTCTGTCCCGACAAAGTCGGCGCGCTCTCGCGCGGGCGCTTGGAATGCCGTGGCGCTTGGCCGCGCCTCGCCCTTCCGAGTGAGCTGGGGCGCTTCCTCGACGGGGGCGGCCTCCATCGCCGTCGGGGCCATGTCTGAGGGGCCGCGGCTGCCGGAGCCGTTCGCTCGTTCATTGGGGCCCCCCTGCCAGGGGCATTCTGTCGCGCGCAGTGGGTCAAGGGCTACGACGAGGGCGTGCCGTTTGCAGAGCCCGGCTCGTGCGCTGACGCGTCTTCATGGACGGTGGCGCCAGGATTGCCCGCGCAGTCTGCGCAGTGGTGGCGCTTCCTCCTGGGGGCGATGCGGTCGACCCCAGGCCGCGCTCAGCCACCGGGGCCCTTGCCGCGCCTTTGGCGGGCATTCTGCAGTCCATCGATGGCGGGGGGCAACTGGCGCTGCTCGTCCTGCTCAGGAGCGCGCCCCCGCCAGCGGTCGTTCATGGTCCAGGGGGTCGACGAGCGAGGCCCCGAGGCCGCTGCCAGCAGCGGGCCAGCTTGGGCGGAGCTTTAGGTGGGAGTCTGGCATGCTGTGCAGGATTTTGGGGGGGCTCGGTGGCCGCTGGCTCTCGGTGCTCAGTTGAGGCGCGCGCGTCTGTTCGCCGCGCGCAGGGGGGGGGGTCGCGGCGGCCAGAGCGCGCGGGGGCGCATTGGGGGCCGAGCGGCGCGCCAAATTCACGGCGGCGCAGGCTGTAGCCCCCGGCGGGGGGCGGCAGATCATCGAGGCGCGGCGGACCATGCCCGACGCCGCCTTCTCCTTGGTCTCAGTGGCAGGGTCCATGGCGGTTGAGGCCGGGGCGGGCGGTTCTGATGGGAAGATGCCTCCGCGCGAAACCAAGATCGGGCTGCTGCTGGCCAATCGCGAGGCCATCGAGGCGCCGAACGACGACGCCCACTGCCCGCGGAGCCTCGAGACGGCATGCGGCAGCAACGTCAAGGCGCATTTCTGGGCCAAGCCATGCGGCCATGCGTGCCGAGGCCGTGCGCGCCGCCCTTGTCTGGCGGGCCCTCGCTGAATCGACCCGCCCGCGATGCCCCGGCCAAGGCGGCTACGATGTCGACGGCCTTCGCCGCTCTATCGGTGGCTGCTGACCAGGCGATGATGGCGCCGACGCGCTGCCCGCGGCCAAGGGCGCCAGGGCGTTCCAGCAGAATGTCGATTTCCTTCTGTCGGCAGCGTCGGGTGCAATGACGGGCGGTGCTGTGAGCTCGCCTTGCCCGTGAATGAGGTCGGTGCACGTGCGCGAGGATCCCGTGGGCGCCGCAGCGAAAGCCCTTGTGGGCCCTCACTTGAGGCTCCTGTGTCAGGCTGTCTGTGCGGGGACCACCTTTGCCTCGTTGTGTCAGACACGCCTCGTGAGTGAAGTTGCGTCGCGACGCAGTGCTCCCTGCGTTTTGGAAACTCTTGAGGGCCCCGCTGCGAAAGCCCCTGGTGGCGCTCCACGCATTGCTCGTGATCGGGTTTGCGTCGGGGCCTCCTTTTCCTCGCCGTGTCAGCCGCGTGTCGCGAGCGCTGGTTTTCGCGGCGCAGTGCTCAGAGCGTTTTGTCTTGTTCAGGTGCGCATCGCGCCCCCAGCAGTCAGGTCGTGCGTCAGAGTGCTTGTGAATTTGTTCGCCGCTCGAGTTCGCTCGATTGGATTTGGCTTTCGGTCCTTGGTGAGGAGGCCCCCCGGGTTCAAGAGGGCCCCCCATCGCCCTTAAGCCTTTGCGTCGTCCCGTGGCCCAGGTGGAGCGGACGGAAGGCATTTAAAAGGGATCGTGGCCCTGGGAGCGCGGACCCAGTGCAATTTTTGATGGATCGCGGCCTTGGGGGACAATTACGAGGGATCTTGTCCCTGGGTTTGGGAAGTCCCGTGGCACGTTTCCTGACGCGTTCCCGGCACGTTCCCTGGCGCGTCGCCTGGCACGTTC
>CAUYUJ010003348.1:364655-379655 GCA_963575745.1 Prorocentrum cordatum
GGACTCGGACTCCAGGGAGGACTCGATCCACAACGCTATATAGAGCACAATCGCGGCATTGCACATCGCAGTTCAGCACGGCGTAGCACAGCACAGCCCTCGGCACAGTACATCCAGATCGATACATTCAGCATTGCATGTGATGTGCCCGTCGCCCAATCAGGTGTCTTTGACACGTTGCCATGCCTTACAGTTCTGTATTCCTTTTCGGGTTCGTGTGTCGATCATATTTTTCTGGAAAAGGCATCGGCCCAGGGTTCTCTTTTAGTTGGTAACCGAATGCTGGGCCTCGACTTCCCCAGGGCCAGCGAATTTATAGTTTGCGATACATGTCGAGATCGCGTAGGGCCAGCGAATTAATCAGTTGAGGATGTCCCGAACCACACGCTGGTTTTCGCAATTCAGATCGATAAAGCACGTGATGCAGTACACATTTTCGTTTGTTGCGGATGTCTCGAGCGAACCACGCAGAAATTATTGAGCATGTCTCGAGCGAAACGCCTTTTGTGTGTTATATATTGTTCCTCTCCTGGGGGCCAGAATTCAGAGGAACTCTCAGGTGAAATACCTATTTTCACGTGCCCAGGTCTTGAGAATGTCTCGAGCCAGACGCTTGATTTTGCGCGTGCAGGTTGCTCAGGCGGATGTCTAGCATGAGGATTTGTTGAGAATGTCTCGATCGAAACGCTTGTTTTCACGCGTCCATGTCGCACCAGCAGATATCTAACATGAGAATTTGTAGATGACGCTTCTTCCGCTCTGGCGCGAAAAGGACCCACGTGCTTTCACGCTTGTTACGCTCTGGGGCGAAATGGGCCCACGTGTTTTCACGTGTCCAGGCCGCGCACGGGGGGACATCTAACACGTGGTCGTCGGGCCCCCAAGGGTGGGGGGGGCCACCAACACCAGAAACAGTTAACGGATCGACACCATACGTATAATAAATTGATACGTTCCGTCCTGGGGCCCTGGGGAGGCCTCCTGCAGCCTCCTGGGGGGGCCTCTTGCTGCGAAGGGGGGCCCACGTGTTTTCGCGCTTGTTCGGCTCTGGGGCGAGAGGGACACATGCGTTTTCCCGCTTGTTCCGTTCAGGCGCGGAAGGGACCCAAGTGTTGTCCCGCTCTGGGACGACACGTGCCCACATGTTTTCACGCTTGTTCCGCTCTGAGTTGTTCGAACTCTTCTTCCACCGTCTCTATGCCGCCGCCGCCCGCTGCCGTTGCGCCACATTTCGCTTCCGCAGCTATTTTGTGCAAGTGATCGAACGAACACCGCGGGCCCATGCTCGTGAAGGGAAAACCGAGCGCGCGTCGGGTCGTCGCCGTGTCGTCGTTTCTCTTGCTCGTGCACATATCACAGACATCACAGCTTAACGGACGCACATGCCATGCCGCTACGTTATTCCCAGATCACTGAGGCAACCGATGTTACAGTATCACCGCGCCCCACATTTGCGGGGGATTGCGTTCCCCGCTCAAATATCTGATTACCCGCAGAAAAGTATATGATTGCAGCTGGTGCACAAAGGACACGAACGAAACCTCTGGCGTATATGCACACGTTGTAGCAGTCGAAAGCTTTGGAAGTGACGCTGTCTCTGGCGTGGCAAGCCAGCCAGTCGAAACTGTTGTTCCAGTGTCATTGATCGATAATCTTTTCGTTCATATTCCCGGAGATGCTTCAGCTTCGGTTAAGCCGGCAGCTCAGACTGCCGACGTTGATCGCGAGCTGTCCGCTCTCGTAGAGTCTTCCGCAATAAGTTCGATGCGTTCGTCGGTTGAAAGGGGGGTGGCATTGTCTTTTGATCTGAACACGTGAGAGACAAAGCCAGGGAATCCCCAGTGCCAAAGCGACCCAGGGAGCCATGCGGCATCAGTATGCAGCGCGATCCGCTTATGCAGGTTTCCAGTTTAGCTGTGGGCCCAGCGGCAGCCAACCATTGTTTCGTATTTCGAGAAGTTGAGGGAGCGACGGATGAACCCTTATCACCTACGATGAACGCTAGGCGCCCCGCGCTCAGTCCCCACCCATGATGTCGAGACCCCGTGAAAGGTCGAGGAGCAATTCTGGTTCCAATGGCCGCTCTCGCGATTCGTCGTCAAATCGGGTCTCAATCGAGGCAAGTTGTTGGGCGCGGGAATCGTTGCGTGGCAGAAACACCGCGGTTGACGGTCCATGCCTCCGCCCGGTATGCGGGGCTTGTTCCCGCACCTGTGTGTGGTGTTGCGTTAATAGGCATTGTTCAGATTGCGCAGACACGACGGAACGCAAGTGTCGACATCTCGCCATCCCTGCTCGGCAAAAGGAAGAAGCCGAGGAACGCGCTGTCAGGTTGCAAACAGTTCAACCGTCAGATGATGACCCAGATGCAAGAGTTCTAACGACGAAATGACGAATCTTTGTGTCATATGCATACAGAGAAAGAAACTGTTACTGCTTACGCAACAGGTGCACCCAACGCGAGCGACCTCGGAGGCAGCTCAACTGTCTTTGATGGATATCGAGCGTAGCAAAACATAGAAAGACTAATCGGCAAGAATGGTGACATTTGAAGAGGATAAGACACTTGCTAGGAACGTTGCTGAAACAGAACTGCAAGTGCAACGTCGCCTGCTGGATGTCGAAGAGGAAGCAACGAATCGAAGCAGAAGGCGGAAGTAATCCCTCAATGGGTGAACGGCTCAAGCCGCTACTGTGATGCAGCATGCCAGGGGGCATGCGTCTGCGGCGGCGACGCTTCGGGGACAAGGTGCCACCGCGCATGTGAGTCACATGAAGGAACAATGATGAATAACAAGGAATACATGATCAATCGAAGACACGCGCAATCGGGGCTAGAACTTCTCCAGAATGAGCAATCCCAGAGCAGCGCGGCTAAGCGAGAGGACCGTGTGGCATGGCAGGTTCAACCTGTGTTGCCCAATGGTGTTGCCCTCGACGCGCAGGCCATCTCTTCGGCGTTGCAGATTCATCTTGTGGCGTTGGAGAAGTGCACGCCGGCGTTGCTGGTTCAACTTGTGGCGCCTGGGCAGCTGGCAAGACAGACCCTGGGGAATGGGCCATCAACGCGGGCCCGTGAGTCGACGTCCGCCTCCACCGAGCGAGGCGATCCCTGTCCCGACTTTGACGGGTGGCCCCGCAGGCGGAACGAACCATCTGAGGGCGGGGCGAACGCGGGCGCATGCGGCTTCGGGAAGCATGGGATCTCGTTATTTCTCTGCGTTGCCAAAACATGAGTATTGTGCTGGACGCTCCAAATCACTATGCGAGGATCACATCGGCGCGGCGACGAAGCGGCGCGGGCAGTGTGTCCAGGGGAATAAGGGCGCGGAAGCAGAATCCGCTAGGGGAAGATTTGAGGACGCGCGTAGTCAATCCCACTATCGGGAGGCAGAAGTGAGAAGGGCCGCCCTCGCGAAGCAGCGAGTGGGTTCGCTGGAGGCATTTCGGGGGAAAAAGCGGAAAATGCGAATGAACTTGGCGAGGCCGATGGGTCCATGCATGAGGGCGATTTGCTGTTTCTTTTTTCAAACAGAAAGGATATTCTTTTGACTTCGCCTCCAGCTTTGGAACGCATTCTCAATGGGGCACCAGCTTTCCCCGAGGTATCTGACGCTCGCAGAGGTGCCCGAATGGCCTTGCCTGGAGATCTGCGAGGAGCCGCCCGACGCCGTGGCCGGCGCGCGTAATCTACGTTGCGCCCGGACATTCCCATTTCCGCCGGGGGCGGGGGTGGGGCAGGCGGGGGCCCACCCAGAGGCGGGGCGGGGGGCGGGGGGGGGGGCGGGGGGCTGGGGCGGCGGGGGCGGCGGAGATAAGGGGCCGCGAGCTTCGCGTCATGACCTTCTCGATCATTGGAGACGGCCAGGAAGGGGCGCCGAGGTCGAGCTTGTGCCCGCGCCGCAGCCGACGGACTTCGCGAGTGGGAACTGCGCGCGATTCGAGTCGCGCCCCCCTTTTCGCCGGGCGCCCGGCCTTGAAGTGTCGAAGCAATAAACCAGTGTTTTTATTCTTCTGCCCTCGAGGACCCAGGGCGACTCGAGCGCCTTGGCGCGCTTGTTGCGGCGGACTGAATTGGGGCATTCGCCGAGATGCGGCAGTGTAAGGACCTGCCAACAGCGGGTGCACCTCGTTGCCCGAGTCGGTCGAATGGGGCGCGACGCCCCGCGCGGCGCGCGGTTGTTGGCGGGGCGCGAGATGATGCGTTTCATGTGCGTTTGGTTGTCTTCGCGTGCGGGGCACTTCGGGGGCTTGAAATCCATTGCCCTTCTGTTTTGAGGCAGTTGTAGGGGGGGGGGGGGGGGGGCAGAGGACGGAGTGTCTACGCAGTTTGGAGGAATTGGGTCGGGCTCGGAGCGCCTCGAAGTAAGCGCGCGCGCCCGAGTCGCAAGCGCGTGGCTATATGCGGACCGAGGGCAGTTTGCTTCCCGTCGTCGTCCTCGCCCTCGCTCCGTCCTCCTCCCATCTCCCCCCTGGGTGGCGTCGAAAGCGTCCGCGGCCCGGGCTGGGGGGCGCCCATTTCCACTTCCCCATTATTCCTCGTTTCTTTTTGCCTCCCTGCTCCGCCGTCTGCCCCCCTGCCTCGCCCCCCCTCCTTGTTCGGAGAAGGGGGGTGAAGTCCCTGGTGCCGCGTGCCCGCGTCGACGGTATGCCGCCTTCTCGATGTCCGAGCGCAGCGGCGCAACCGCGCGGGGGGGGTTGCCGGTGCGAGCGTTCGGGGCGCGCTCCAAACGCGGGCGGCGCGGCCGCCGAGCACAGTCGCATCGCTCGCGCGTAAAGTTGCAGGTGCCCGCGGCAAGATCCGCCCCCTCGCCGGCGCGGCTGTCTGTGTGGCGACGCTTGGAGCTTTGACTGTTAAGAGGTCCATGACATGTGACGCCTCTCGTGTTCTCGGATTGCAGTGCGGCCTTCTTTGGGGTCCTGCGGGGCCCTTTTCGGGGCGTCTTCGGGCCCTTGGGGGCCGCTGGGGTGCCGCGTTTCACCGTGGCTGCCCCGGGCCAGGGGGGCGCGCGTTTGCGGCCCCCTCGGGGGCGCCCTGGCCTTGGGAAGTGCGCGTTTGCATTCCCCCCTAGCTGGGCGCGTCGACGTCTGTGCTGGGTTGGCAAAGTCGGGGCGCCATCGAGGTGGCGAGCGTTTACCTTTTCTAAATGCGCAGACCAAGGTGTGATCTGCGTGCGCAGTTGGTGTCTTCAATTGTGCATTTTCGCGAGTGTTTCCATTGTCTTTTTTTCGCAGATCGCGGTGTGATCTGTGTGCGGAGATCGTGTTCCCATCCGGGTATTTGGAGTGCGCCCCTCGCGGGTGGTGTTGACTGGGCGGGGACTTTCGCGCTTCGGCCGGTCCAGGGGGGGCGTCGCGCGCTGTCGGAATGCGCAGTTCGCGTCTCCAACTGTGCATCTGTTGCGCGCCGCTCGCTGGAGTGGTCGCTGGGCGGGGGCGCAATGGCGCGGGGGGGTGGGGATGGCGGACAATGGGGGGGGGGGGGGGGGTTCGATGCGGGGGGGGGGGGGGGGGGGGGGGCGAAGGGGCGGTAGATGCAAGGGGCAGGGCCAGGGGGGGGGTCGGCCCGGGAGGAGCAGCACCGTCGGCGCGAGCATCGCGAGGGCGAGGGGGACAGAAGGAGGGGGGGTGATTTGCGCTAGGGCGTAGAGGATGGGAGGTGTCAGGCGCGCGGGCGACGGGGGGACTCATCTGGAGGAGGAGGACGACGAGGAACGACATGAATTGGCGCACGGGGGGGGTGGGGTGGCAATCTGGGCGGGGGGCATGATGAGGACAGGGGCAGTCGGAAGGGCATGGGGGGGGGGGGGGGGGATGGGGCCAAAGCGGAGGTATATTGGGAGGAGGCGGGGGATGGGGCATGCGGGTGGGGCGGGCGCCAGCTAACGCTTAGCTGCGCAGTGTTTTGCGTGTCCGTGCGCCCCCCGCAAACGCAGTGATCGGTTGCGGAACTCCATGATTTGGGGCGTCGTGCGCGGCGTGCATCCAGGCCAAAAACTCGAGTCCACAACGCTCCTTGGCGTCGCGTTGATGCCGCCCCGCTTTGCCTGGCAGCGTACGCACAGATAGACACTATCTGTGTTTCAACGTTTGTTTCGTGGCCCTCTCTACGGTGACAGACCCGCGTTGGGATCCAATCAGAACATGCGCTTGTCTGGGGGTGTCCGAGATAGTTGCCGATAAGAGCCGTCCAGATGAGGATTTACGCCGCGTCTTTCATGAATGGGTGTCTGTCTATCTCGACGTTGATGGAGGTTGTGCGCCATCCGAAAAGATGGCGGCTTCGATTTTTTGGCTTTGCATAGACAAATGAGTGGTGCCCAGGATGCACGCGGCACTTGGATGGTGAGGGATCAGTGCGGCTACCATTGGAACTGACGTCCGCACCCACGAGTGGTTGTTAGGGTAGTTGCAGGAGTGCATGGGCAAGGAGCGCGTTGAATTCAATTTTGAATGTCGGAGAAAGACGCTCAACCAACGGGCCGTCGTGAACGCGAGACAAACGATGCCGTTCCGGGGCCGAATGACAGGACGTCCGCCAGTTCCTTGGGGAAGCCCGCTGATCGGATGAAGGATGGCCGCGCTAAAGAGGAAGTTGCGTGCGAACTTGTTCCAGGGGGCGCCGTGTCTAACGCCGAACCCGCATTGTCTTTTTGTCTTTATATCCCTGAGAATTTCAAGGCAACTCTTGCTGCGCAGACGGCTCAGCCGGCTGCGAAGGCCAATGACGCGCCGGCAAAGGATGCCCGCCGAGTGCAGCGGGCCGAGCGGGGCAATTCCAGCGAGGACAACGGCAAGAGCAAGGGCAATGTGCGCGATCGATCGGTTACTCCTGGCCCAGCCGACTCCAGGCGTTCTTCCGCGGGCCCCTCGAAAGAACGGCGGGCTAAAATTGCGCGCTTCGCCTTTTCTCGCTGCGAGTGTCGGGGCGAGCAGCGCGGCCCTCCGTGCTATAGACAGCGCGGGGCGTTGACAGGGGCCGAAGCTCTGAAAAGGGATGCATGGGGGGAAGGTCTGATAAACAGCAGGACGTAATATGGGGTGTAATCGCATTCCGAAGCAAGCCACTTCTGCGACGGGCGACGTTGCCGAGGCGCGCGCGGCCCCTGGATCCGACGCTGGCAGGGGGAAAAAGGCAGCCAGAGGGGGCCTGGCCAAAAGTTGAGGGGGGGGGCGGCAAAGGCAAGGGCGATGCCCTGTGCTGGCTGGCATTGGGCGGAGTTTGAGACATGCCCTGTTGGAGCGCGATGTAGGTTCCGAGATTCCACGGCGCGAGTGACGATGGCCGCGGGGGGTCGATGGCTCAGCCAGCGGCCCCCCGGGGGGGGTCTTCGCTTCCGCCGCTGATCTTCGCTTCCGCCGCTAACTTCCGTGTTGTGACTGTTCTGAATGTATCGTGTATTTTTTTGTGCCCTAACGATCAGTCGTCGGCTCAGCCGATGGCGTGCGCCGAGGAAACACATTCAGTTTGAGACACCGAGCATCGCAATGCATGCCCAGCCCCAATGCGGCGCGTATTTTGAATTTCCGATAAACGTTGGTAAACGCTAGCTCGCCAATGGCGAAGGACATTCAGGGCCCATTACCCGTGGGGTATGTCAAAGACATGATCAATTCCGCGCCTGTCACGGTTTCGGACATGGTTGAACATGAAGGACTTTTCATGCTCATTCTCCACACTTTGCTTCCGCGGGCTGCATTGCGCCGAAGCCCAGCTGCGTGCAAGCGGAACATTCCGTGCCGCGCGGTATTTCTGTCCGATTTCATCGTTGCGCAAAATCCCTGCCTCCGCTAAGCGGACAGCCCGCGTTGGAAGAGAGCGAGTTTCTTCTGCTAGAGATTGGCGGACATTTGCGAGGGAAGTACAGTCTTGAGTGACTTTCAAATCGGGGGCTTTGTCTGGTTCGCGCTGAATGCCTCCGAACTTGAAAACGAAGTCTGGGACTTGTGGCTTGAGTGTGGGAATGGATCTGAAGGCTACGCCGTTGTCGGCGGCAGGAAATTGCAATTTGAGCCCTGGCACGACGCGTCCATTGTTGACGCTGGCTGCGTTTCGACCTCACTTCGGAAAGATTCATATGGGGCGCCGACGCCATGGGCGAGGTCTGGAGATTATCTCTGGGTATTGTCCTGACTGCTGCCGGGGGGTCCAGCAAGGCTCTCGGTGCAGTTAGCGTGGCATGTTGGAAATTCAGGGATGGCCGTTTTGAAGCTTTAGTCATGCCGGAAGCCCCGAGTGCGCTTCCGGCATAGGGGTGGCGGTGCGCTGACCGTGGCTTTAGTTTCTACTGGCCCGCAGGTCAGATGCCATATCTGTTTTTGCCTAATGGTCATAGAGTCAGCCTGACTGTTGACTGTGGAATTCCATTCGATATTGTCAGGAAGAGAGGCGCTGGGTCAGTGGAGCTGTGCAGTCGCCCAGGGGGCCGTTGCTCTCGAGAGGCGGAGTTGCGTGGTGCCAGGCGCCGTGGCATTTCTGAGCGACGTAGAAGCCGCGGGGGGGCCCCCGGCCTGTTCCGCCCAGACACAGACCTGCGCGACCATAGACATGCATGCGCGAGAGTTGATTGCCACTCGCAGCAGCGAAGATGGCTGGTTGGTTCAACCAGACGGTTCGTCGGCATTCAAAGTAAATTTTGTGGATGTCACCGAGTTCTTCTACTGCGCGCTTCAAATAGCCCGCGAGCTTGTTTGGGCATCTTGCGCGACTGGTGTTGTCGTTAATTCGCCGTCGTCGCCGACTAAGTCGGAGGCGTTCGGGGCTGGGGGCGCGAGCTATTCATGGAGTGCAGTCTCGAGGAACCGGCCTTTTGATATTAACGGTAGGTGGTGCGATTCTACCCCCGCACCCGATGCCCGTGGCGCGGGCGATGCTACTGGCCCGGGCGGCGACGATTTAGTCGACGTCGCCGAACCGCTGGCCGAACCAGAAGGTGTAGGCGTTGAGGTGACGAATGTAGAGCGTCTCAAGAAGGACGCAGTCTCACTGGGGCGTCTTCTCATTCATCTCCCAAGGAGTCCACGTTTTCAAACGTGCAATATGTCTAAGGCTCTGCGCGCGCAGCGTAGGACAAAGCCAGAGCAAAGGCCCGAGGTTCCCACGCCGTAGTCGAACCATCCGTGTTTTGGACACCCCGCCACCATGGGTCGCAGGTGTGCGGCTGATGCGCACTCGCAGGGGCTCCGCGGGGAAGCTGCGTGCGTTGCGTCTCGCGACCGGTTCTCGAATGTCCCTGTCGCGCAGGGTGTTCATGGCGAGTCGGCTGTGCATGTTTGTTATTTAGGTAAACCTTCGGGCGCCAGGAGAGGATTTAAAACTTGTTTCGCGGATGGTGCTGGGGCGGGGGGGGGGAGCTCGCGCTCGAATGTCGGGCGCTCGAGGTAGCGCAGGATGCCGCCGTCCCAGCCGGCGAGAAGCTCACGGCTGTTGCCGAGAGGTCGAACGATGTGGTTCAGATGGGTGCGTGTGCGTTGTTGGTGGCCGCGGGCCCCCAATTTGAATTTTGCCGTTGGGTATTATTGTCTCTGTCATAATGCGAGATAAGATAAGGAGGGGACATCGAACTGGCGAGCTCGGTTTGGTACGCCGTCTGAGGCGCCCCACTTGCCCTTCGCTTCCCTCGCGCTCCATGCCCCCCCCCCCCTCCCGCGCCTCGATGTCGCGTGGCCGAGGCGGGGGCCATTCTGATTTCGAGGACTTATTTGGGGTGCGTTCACGCTGGGGGGGGGGGTCGTGCCAAAAGGTTGCGTTGCGCCTTTGAGGTCGCTCGAGGGTCTTATCATGGCGACTGGGCGGGGGCCTGATAATGCCAGGCCCGTCGTCGAGAAAGCAGAACGAGTGCATTGTGTCATTTTCGGCGAGACAGCTGATCATCGGTTGCTTCAGTTTCCAATGAATGACGCATGTGAGAAGGCCATCTCCGGGGTCGCCTCGGTGACTGTGCCGCCCACATATGCCGCTGACAGTTCCTCGACTAAAGCGCCTTCGGCCGCGGACAGCTCGCGTGCGCGTGCGCCGGCAGGAGAGGGCGAGGAGTTTGACCGCCTGACTCCGCCGCCACCCCCATCCGCCACCGATGGGCGCGGCGAGGCCGCCGCCGATTCCGGTCCTGACGCCGTCTCCGACGCTGGGGGTCCGGAGGGGGGCAACGTTGGTTGGGGCCTGTGGATGTTGATGGCAGTGGTCCGCAACGCGATGCTCCTCCAGAAGACAGGGGCGAGCTTGGATTTCGCTTTTTTCGAAAATCGTTTGGAACGACAATCGCTCTTTCCCGGCAGATGTCGTGGTTTTGGCGGTGCCCCTAAACCGGGGCAGTTGCTTGCCCGCGTGACGCAGTACTTAGACAACGTGGAATGCAGCGCGGACACACGCGTCGTTGCGGGGCGGTCCAAGGAACAAAAACCAACCCAGAAATTACCTTTGACAGGCGTAGAGCAAATGTGCAGTTCGCGCGTAGTCTTCTATTGCGATTCCATGTGTGCGCCAATTGCCCGCATCTGAGTTGAGGACCCGCATTGCGGAGGACAGTTCTGTCGAAAAGACAAAATCTACGAACCCCGAGGTGCGCCCGTGTAGGTGGTTCAACATGAGCAAGTGCGCCAATGGTGAGCGCAGTCGCGCTGTAGCAGAATGCAAAGCCGAGAACCTGGGATTCCTCAAATACGTGGGCGCAGGAACGCGTTTAGCAATGCTGCGTGATATCCGCACTTTGGTTGGAAGACGCAGTGCAGGCGTGCCAGCTGTTTTTGGCGACCAACATTTCTGCTAGGGATTGGATTCGGAGCCCGACGTGTGCTCTGAAGATGAAACATATGGTAGCAACAAGCGAGGTGTGGAGGAACGATTCTTAGGGATGGTGCCGTCGACAGTTCAACCAGCGGCGAGCGCTCTTTGTTGAGGTCATTCCCAGACAGATGGGCTCGCCTGGCCGAGAGCCAGGTGGCCGCCGCTCAGCGGCGAAACGTGCCCATAGTGCCACCCCAGTCGCCGCTCAGGCTTTTAGGGGGAAGGAGAGTCCTGACTTGCAATCTGGTTATGGTCAATTTAACGAATGACACATATGTTTCCTGGGAGGGGGGGAGGGGGGCTCAGGTTGCTGGTTCAACCAGCTCTTCGGGCGCCCCGACACCCTCTCGGTGGGCGCTGCAGTTCCGCGCTCGGCTACCAAGTCGCAGGCCGCTGTTAAACCGCAAGCACAACAAGCGTGGAGAGCCAAGTGGGGCCGACTTAGAGTTATCGGAACTTGGGGCGGAAATTGTGTCCAGGAATATAGGTGGCAATCTTGCACATGGTGGCCGCGTTTTCGCCATTCCCACCGAGAAGAATCAGAGTTGCCAGAGGGTCAAAAAGACCGTGCATTCAAGGGGTGAGTTGTCTTCGATGGATCCGATGTTCGGGAACACACTCTATATGTCGCCCTTGTCTTAGACTTTTCTAGCAGTCCTGCCACCCCCGCGCGAGCAAAGGGGCGGATACTTACGGATTGTTTGAGGGTCGCGGAATATAACAGGCAGATGCCCCACAGGCGTATACACAGTCCAAGCTCGGTGGTGCACCCGCGTGTATTTTTCTACCCCAAGCAGAGTGGCCCGAATCATGGAAAGGAATGAGACATCCTGTTTGTCCCCTGATTCTTTCTCTATGTGGCCACCCTCATCCGGGGGGCTATTGGGAACGGCGCTGTGAGGGGTACATCATTTCCAACGTGTTTTTGTCAAGTGCAGTGCCCTGGCGGAGTCGCGGCTGCGGTCTCGAAAAAATTACCCTGTGACGTACCCAACCCATTTGTATCATGGGAAACGAGGAGTTGACCGAAACTTGCATGGGCAATCACATTGCAGGATCCGTTGTTTGATATGTAAGCTACTTGGGACACGCGCCTATGGCATGATGCGCAGGAGAACCATACAAGAAAGAAGGGCAACAGCTACAGGCTCGAAGGGGGCATGGGGAGACGGGAGCGAAGAGCAGGAGAAAGACGTGCGGGAAGCCCACTGTGCTGGGCCCCTCAGCAGCCTTCGAAAGTGGCGACAGTTTCACAGATCGCAGCCCCCCAGGGACGGCGAGGTCCCATTTGAGTCTGCGGTGAGTACCCACTGTGCTGGGCCCCTCAGCAGCTCTCGGAAGCGGCGACAGTTTCACAGATCGCAGCCCCCAGGGATGGCGAGGTCCCATTTGAGTCTGCGGTGAGTACCCACTGTGTTGGGCCCCTCAGCAGCCCTCGAAAGTGGCGACAGTTTCGCAGATCGCAGCCCCCCAGGGATGGCGAGGTACCATTTGAATCTGCGGTGAGTACCCATTGTGCTGGGCCCCTCAGCAGCCCTCGAAAGTGGCGGCAGTTTCACAGATCGCAGCCCCCAGCAGCCTTTGAATCCGCCGTGAGTACCCACTGTGCTGGCCCCCCCAGCAAGCCTCGAAAGTGGCTGCAGTTTCACAGATCGCAGCCCCCCAGGGATGGTGAGGTCTAATTTGAATCAACCGTGAGTACCCACTGTGCTGGGCCCCCCAGCAGCCCTCGAAAGTGGCGACAGTTTCACAGATCGCAGCTCCCCAGGGATGGCGAGGTCCCATTTGAATCCGCCATGGGTACCCACTGTGCTGGGCCCCCCAGCAGCCCTCGAAAGTGGCGACAGTTTCACAGATCGCAGCCCCCCAGGGAGGGCGAGGTCACATTTGAATCCGCCGTGGGTACCCACTGTGCTGGGCCCCCCAGCAGCCCTCGAACGTGGCGACAGTTTCACAGATCGCAGCCCCCCAGGGATGGCGAGGTCCCATTTGAACCCGCCGTGAGTACCCACTGTGCTGGGCCCCCCAGAAGCCATCGAAAGTGGCAACAGTTTCACAGATCGCAGCCCCCCAGGGATGGCGAGGTCCTATTTGAATCCGCCGTGAGTACCCACTGTGCTGGCCCCCCCAGCAGCCCTCGGAAGTGGCGACAGTTTCACAGATCGCAGCCCCCCAGGGATGGCGAGGTCCCATTTGAATCCGCCGTGGGTGCCCACTGTGCTGGGCACCCCAGCAGGCCTCGAAAGTGGCGACAGTTTCACAGATCGCAGCCCCCCAGGGTGGCGAGGTCACATTTAAATCCGCCGTGGGTGCCCACTGTGCTGGGCCCCCCAGCAGCCCTCGAACGTGGCGACAGTTTCACAGATCGTAGCCCCCCAGCGCCTGCGAGGTCGAATCTGAATCCCCGTAGGGCGTCACTCCGCTGGGCCCCCCAGCAGCCCTCGAAAGTGGCGACAGTTTCACAGATCGCAGCCCCCCAGGGATGGCGAGGTCTAATCTGAATCCCCGTAGAGCGTCACTCCGCTGGGGCCCCCAGCAGCCCTCGAAAGTGGCGACAGCTTCACAGATCGCAGCCCCCCAAGGATGGCGAGGTCTAATCTGAGTCCCCGTAGGGCGTCACTCCGCTGGCCCCCCCAGCAGCCCTCGAAAGTGGCGACAGGTTCACAGATCGCAGCCCCCCACGAATGGCTAGGTCTAATCTGAATCCCCGTAGGGCGTCACTCCGCTGGGCCCCCCAGCAGCCCTAGAAAGTGGCGACAGTTTCACAGATCGGAGCCCCCCAGGGATGGCGAGGTCTAATCTGACTCCCCGTAAGGCGTCACCCCGCTGGGCCCCCCAGCAGCCATCGAAAGTGGCGACAGTTTCACAGACCGCAGCCCCCCAGGAATGGCGAGGTCTAGTCTGGATCCCCGTAGGACGTCACTCCACTGGGCCACCCAGCGGCCTCGAAAGTGGGGACAGTTTCACAGATCGCAGCCCCCCAGGGATGGCGAGGTCTAATCTGAATCCCCGTAGGGCGTCACTCCGCTGGCCCCCCCCCCCCAGCAGGCCTCGAAAGTGGCGACAGTTTCGCAGATCGCAGCCCCCCAGGGATGGCGAGGTCTAATCTGAATCCCCGTAGGGACGTCACTCCGCTGGCCCCCCAGCGGCCCTCGAAAGTGGCGACAGTTTCACAGATCGCAGCCCCCCAGGGATGGCGAGGTCTAATCTGAATCCCCGTAGGACGTCACTCCGCTGGGCCCCCAGCAGGCCTCGAAAGTGGCGCAGTTTCACAGATCGCAGCCCCCCAGGGATGGCGAGGTCTAGTCTGAATCCCCGTAGGACGTCACTCCGCTGGGCCCCCCAGCGGCCTCGAAAGTGGCGACAGTTTCACAGATCGCAGCCCCCCAGGGATGGCGAGGTCTAATTCTGAATCCCCGTAGGACGTCACTCCGCTGGGCCCCCCAGCAGGCCTCGAAAGTGGCGACAGTTTCACAGATCGCAGCCCCCCCAGGGATGGCGAGGTCTAATCTGAATCCCCGTAGGGCGTCACTCCGCTGGGCCCCCCAGCGGCCTCGAAAGTGGCGACAGTTTCACAGATCGCAGCCCCCCAGGGATGGCGAGGTCTAATCTGAATCCCCGTAGGACGTCACTCCGCTGGGCCCCCCAGCAGCCCTCGAAAGTGACGACAGTTTCACAGATCGCAGCCACCCAGGGATGGCGACCGCAGGCGGGAGGAGGCGGGAAGGAAGGAAGGAATGAAGGAAGGAAGGAAGGACGGAAGGAAGGAAGGAAGGTGGAGACCGCAGTGCTCTATTCAAAACGAGTACCCAACACAGGAGGGTTGGGAGAAATAACTGTTTGTGATCACCTATGTACATAAACTTCAATGTGTCTGGCCCTTCTCAACATATGGAGGAAGACTGGTGGATGATACAGGGGCCGTCCCCAGGATGTCCGAAACGGGAGATCGACGCGCCCTCGAAAGTTGGACGATACCTTGGTGGTGAACGCCATGTCTGTAATAAACCGATTGGCGCGGAAAACTTCCTACCACTGTTGACCCGCCTCCGCCGAAACAAAAACAGACTCATCCTTCTCCCCCTCTCGGACGACGGCGACGAGGACCACGACGAATACGACGACGAGGACGACGACGAGGCCGACGAAGACACCGACGAGGCCGACGACGAGGACGACGATGACGACGACGAGGCTCACGACGACTACGACGA
>CAUYUJ010003348.1:384655-389655 GCA_963575745.1 Prorocentrum cordatum
CCAGGGGCTTCGGTGCCAGCGCCCTCGTCGGCGCAGCCTGGGTCGCCGAGGCCGCCGTCCTCGCCAGCGCAATCGAGAACATCGGCGCCGACATCCTCGCAACCGCAGTCTGGGTCACCCGCGCCATCGCCCTCGCCAGCGCAGCCGAGAGCTTCGACGAAGGCGTCCTCGTCAGCGCAGCTAGCGCAGCGTGTATCATTGGCGCCATCGTCCTCGCCGGCGCAGCTGAGAACTGCGATGGCGGCATCCTCGTCAGCGCAGCGTGGGTCGCCGATGTCGCCATTCTCGCCAACGCAGCCGAGAGCTTTGATGGCAGCCTCCTCGTCAGCACGGCCTGGATCGCCGATGCTATCATCCCTGGCGGCTTCCCCGACGGCCTCCCCGCTCCGCGTTGAGGGCCGTTCTCGTGTGGGCGCGGTCGACGCCCCCGACGCCGATCCCGATGCGCCAATGCCGAGCCCGATCCCGACGTCGACCCCGACGCCTTGTCTCCCGTGCTGCGCCCAGCGCCCCGCCGACGCCCGCCTCGACTCCCTCCTCGACGGCCTTCCCGCTGCCCTCCCTGGCTTTCCTCCTGGTGGTCCTCGCTGCGCCTCGCCCCGCGCCCCTCCTGACTGCCCGCCTCGCCCGCAGTGGCGCGGCTCCTGCCTCCTCGAGCTGTGTGATGGCGACTCCGCGCGCGCCGTCTCCGCTGAGCGCTCGGGAGTTTGTCGGCGCCTGGCGGCCTGCGGACTCACTCCCGCGCTGACGACGGGGCCGCTTTCGGAGCTGTCGGCGGGCGCCCCGCGCAGATGCGGAGGCGAGGGCAGGCCCGCGACGCCCCGCGGCAGCCTGGGCGGCGCCCGCGGCCCCAGTTCTCCCCGCGCGCGCGGGGTGCTCGCGCTGGGGGCCGCCCCCCGGACTGCTGGGCCCTGGCGGGGATGGCCCCCCTTCGAATTGCTGGCGATTCCGACGAAGCTCTGAGCCTCAGTTTGCTGTGGGGGATCCGGGTCGCCGAGCACTGGTGCCGGGCCGCGCCTCTCACCGCCCCGAACGGGCCCTTGGCCCCCGCTGTTTTCTCCGCCCGCCTCTTCGGCTTGCGTCGATTTCAGCGGCCTGCCCTCGCCAGTGCGCTCCGGGGAGTGGCCCCCGAGGCCCTGCGTGGAGGCTGGCTCGCCTTCCTCGTCAGCGCCGCCATGTCCTCCTCGTCGCGTTGGCCCTGGGAGCGGCGACCCAGTTGCTGGCCCGCCTGAGGCTGGCTGTGCGCACCGTGCGTTGGCTGGTAAGGTCTCGGCGCACCTCGACGGTGCATCCAGTCAGCATCGCCCGCCTCGCCCTCGTGGAGTGGCGGCTCGGGGCTCGCACAGATCCGCGCGGCGCCCTCCTGCGTCGTTTGCAGTTCCTCGGGGCCGCTTGTGGTTTCCTAAACTTGGATGGTGAGGCGACGGAAGCTTCTGGAAGGTCCTCCGAGGGGGCTCTGGCAGCTCTGGGAAGCAGCGCTTCTGGAAAGCATCGGTGCACGCGTATCGGGGGGCAGTTTTAAAAGGCCATCTGCAACATATTTCCGGCTGACGCATCCGGTTGCGAGGTGTTCTGCCAGCGGGTGGAACGAATTCCAGGGCGACCCTGCGGTGCCGGCTATTAATCCCACAACCCTTTAGCTCTACAAGGAGCTATTTGGGAATCATCTTCGACCGCCTGCGCACCAATTCCCCGCCCATGCCTTCTGAGGGCCGGTCTCCGGACCTCGCCGGCGCAGGCGGCTCCGCCGCTGAGCTCCTTCGCAGGCCCGTCGGCGGCCCCGTCGTCGGCACTCCCTGTCCTCCGCATTCCCCGCCTTGCTCTCCACCTCGCATCTGGAGGTGAGGCATTCCAGGCGCAGAGGACCGACGCGTCACTTGGACGGGGTGATCTGGTGCAGGGGAGCGGAGCGACACCTGGCGGCGCGAATGTCGGAATGGCCTTGTCCCGCTGAGACGCGATGGCATTGGGGGCTGGCGGGACTGTCGGTTTAGCCCCGGCACCCGCGAAGGTTTTTGCATCCGGCAACGGGTTTGGCTGTACGTTTGCTCTGTCACGTTTGGGATGTCTCGGCACGGTGCGCACCATGTGGTGACGTCTACCCGGCCGTCTGCCCCTGACGGCCAGTCCGGCGTCGTGGCGCGCTCCCCGTCGCGCTCCCGCTCGCCCCCTCGCTCACGCTCCCCGCTTGTTTGCAAATTGCCCACTGCCGACATCCCCATCGACGCGGTCTGGCCCTCGGGGCAGCCGGTTGGGTGCAGCTAGGGTTTCGACAGGTTTAGATCTGGCGCACCATTATTTCCATCGGAACAACATCACATCCGCTGACCCCCACACTCTGTCTCCGACGCTCTTCCGCAACTTCTGGTACGCATATACGGCTCCTATGGCTACGGCAACCCTGCTGTTCACGTCCCTGCTGCGGGGTTGCCGTGTGGCTACGGCGCGCGCTCCGCTAAAGGCTCGCCGCTCTCCGCGTGTTGTCTGCCTCCCCTTCTCCCCCCTCCTCCCTTCCCCCCGTGCCCTGTCTCCCGTGCCTTCTCTGGGGGCGCCTCCCTCCCTCCGCCCCCCGGCCCCCCCGCCCAGGCCCCCCTTTGGGGGGCTGCCCCGGCCGCTCCCTCAGGGGCCGCCCCTCTGCCGCCGCCGTTTCCAGCGCGCCGCCTGGCCCTGCCGGCTCTCGCGGCTCCCTGGGCCTGCGACTTTTTGCGGCTCTGCCGCCTTCAGCTCGCTCTCCGCCGTCGCTCCTTTTCGCTTTCTGTCGTCGGTCCACACTTGGCTACTCGCTCTCCCCGCCGTTCAGTCCTGGTTGGATTCTGCCACCTCCCACCTACACCCTAGCTTCGTCTTCTCATCGCCCCTCTTCGCCATCCAGGCCCGGATGGTTATGGCTACCGCCGGGCGCTGCGGGACCCTAGGGTTTCTGAGAGTTCGGACGGGCGAATACCCGCGCGTTTCGCCGCTTGGACTCGAGTTTCTACGCCCCGTCGCCGCGCGCGGGGCCGCGACGCCAAACAAGTGTTTGTATGTGTGTGTGTGTGTGTGTGTGTGTGTGTGTTCGTGGACGTGGTGTCCTGACGATCAGGGCGTCGGGAGGGAGGGAGGGGCTGGGAAGGAAGGGGTGGAGGGCTTCAATGGGGGATGAATGGGAGGTGGCCAGCGGTTTGCTCCCGCATGCTGATTCCATAGGCCAGAAGTGGAGTTTCAGTTTTGTCGGCGCTCTTCCTTGTTAGCTAATCTGGTCAAATATATATATATATATATATATATGTGCCACCTCCTACTTGCCGCGCAGGGCCGCACAGCCTGCGTGGTGGAGCTTCAAGATCAACTGATGGTACTCCACGCTTCCTCTCTGGCGTGTGAAGAGGGGGATGATGACCATGATTGTGGTGATGCTGCAATTGATGACGACGACGGCAATGACGCTGATGCTGATGCTGATGATCAGCACGACGATTGCGAGGAATATGGCGATGAGGTTGTTGCTGATGACTGTGATGATGATGCTGCTGGTGATGTTGCTGCTGCTGCTGATGACGATGATGATGATGATGATGATGCTGCTGATGATGATGATGATGATGATGATGATGATGACGGTGATGATGATGCTGATGGCGATTATGAGGATGATGATTATGATGATGATGCTAATGCGATGATGATGCTGATTTTTCTGATCATGGTGATGATGATGCTGATGCTTCTGATTATTGTTGTTCTGATGATTATGCTGCTGATGCTGATGATGAGGATGCTAATCGTGGTGATGATGCTGATGTTGCCGATGGCGATGATGCTTGCGCTGATGCTGTTGCTGCTGGTGTTGATGATGCTGATGATGATTATGCTGATGGTGGTGATGATGATGCTGATAATGATGATGCTGGTGATGAGGATGTTGATGGTGATGCTGCTGATGATGATGACGATGATGATGGTGATGCTGGTTCTGCTGGTGATGCTGCTGATGACGATAATGATGCTGCTGATGATGATGCTGATGCAGATGCTGATGCTGATGCTGATGCTGCTGCTGATGATGATGGTGGTGGTGATGATGATGGTGGTGCTGCTGCTGATGGTGATGACGATGCTGCTGCTGCTGCTGCTAATGATGATGATGATGATGATGATGATGATGATGATGATGATGATGATGATGATGATGATGATGATGATGATGATGATGATGAGGTGGAAGGGGAAAGGGGAGGAGGAGGAGGAGGAGGAGGACTTCCTCTTGCAGACCTGTGTGAGATAATGAGTTGCCAGGCTGATGCTGTTCGTCAGGTGATCATCGCGTGCTCCGCATCATGCTTCGGGCGAGGTGCAGCACGAGGGGCTGGGGCGTTCTCGTCAGAGCCTCAACTGTACGTGGGGACTCGGCACGCCTGGAGTGAGGAACGGGGCAGCCGCACGCGACATCGCAAATAAGTAAAGATGATCAACATAGCAACGATACGTGCCCGTGGCGCCGTTGCCCTGTGACCTCGATCCTCCAAGATTTTTTTACGTCGCAGCGCGGCAGAGGCAGTCCGCACGCGCGCTCGGGCAAGCCAGGTGACGGCATTGCGAATTGACCGGCATTGCGAATTGACCGGGAGGAGCGGCTGCGGGAGGGGGGAAGTGCTAGAGCTCTCACGCGGCGGGGCCCGCAGAGGAGCGGTCGGGGCGGCCGGCCGGTGTTGCACGCCTGGCAGCGGGCACGCACACCCCAGGGCCTGGACAGCGGCTGCAGTGCGCGAAGAGAAAGTACAACAGGAGGAGCGAAGTGAAGGCGACGATGACCAGCTGCGGCGGAGCCGTTCGTGGCGTCCAGGTGACAAGCATGAACTCTCGGAGCTCTGCGCGGATCTTGTCGATCGGCGCTGGACCGTCCTCTGGCGGCGATGCGCGCGCGCGCCAGCGGCCAAGGTTCAGCGCCGACCCATGGAATCCGCGCCGACCTCCGAAAAGGCTATGTCGTAATGTTGTATTTTGTCCTTCTTCTTCTGGCC